>CM029133.1:19969401-20239401 GCA_016859345.1 Istiophorus platypterus | reverse complement strand
GAGCCGCCTCACCCACAGCCACACTCACAACCACAGTAAACCCCTAAAGGAGAACAGGGGAAGGTTGTTTTTTTTGGGATAACTATAATGAAGAAGTGCCTGAAGGAGTACTTTGAGACAGTCAAAATATATCATATTATAATAATATATTCTTAAATTAATGGTCTGAATGGCAATCCAGATTTCATTAACAGTGTTGCACTGGCAGCTTCACCAACATTTTTTGAATTTTATTTTATTTTTATTTTTTTATTCTTTTTGCAGCATGATAAATCATCAATATTTTATCTCATCTGATGTGTTTCTTCCAAAACCCTGAGGGAAATCTTTAGGAGATCGAGATAAATAGTCTGTTGCTCTGCAGGCCTTGAGGCTGCAATGCTCACTACGCACCAGAAAACAAACTTGTAGTCGAATGAGGAAACGAAAAATGAAGTGTAAAATGTTATTATTTATCACCAGTGGGCATAACATGTAAAGTTTGGCTGAAAGTTTTTTACCTGATGCAAAAAGTTTTTACATAACAGACTCTGCTCGGCAGATCCAACCCAACTGTATTTTTTTAGCAACCAATCTTTCTTGAAGCCAAGAGAGGTGAAATGTCTTTCAAGATTCCACTTGTCCTTGACTTAGGACGTCTAAATAAAGATTTTCTGTTCATCATGCTAGCAGGCTAACTTGAATTACTAACACAATAAAACAGCCGAAGACATTACAAGTGCCAGTACAATGCAGAACAGAATAGAGTGTGAAGGATAAAGGCAAAGAAAACAGAAACACAAAGAATAAAGATAAGAAAAATAAAATATTAATTGCACGAGAAGAGGCAGATTAAACCATATTAGAAATGTATTCTGTCAATAGATTCAGTGGTATCCTGACATGAAGTGAAATCTGGAGATTTCAAGCTTTTATGTCGCACAAGATCAAAAGTCAAAACATCACCAGTCATTAGGATTTTTCCTAAATGTATCATAAATGTCTGTGCCAAAAACATTTCACCCGACCAAAGCACGGGATTGACAGGTTGACCGACGCACACCAGCCTGGCCACACACACCTATGAGCCAACCAAACATGGTGGTCGCCAAGCTGACAAGCTGACAGAGAAATGATGAATAGATTTGTGATGAAATGATCAGATGACAGTCGGGTGGGGGGGGGGTCAGTTCTGCCAAGGTAGAGGAGTCATAATTTTGGAAAATGCTGGCAGCTGTTGTTTTCAGATGTGATGTTCTCTCTTGCCAGGATGAAGGCGCCACA
Organism: Istiophorus platypterus; assembly: GCA_016859345.1. Lineage (NCBI taxonomy): Eukaryota > Metazoa > Chordata > Actinopteri > Istiophoriformes > Istiophoridae > Istiophorus > Istiophorus platypterus. Next base: position 20,238,138 of record CM029133.1, on the reverse strand, counting down.
TGTCAGTGAAACCCCTCAAATCCTAATGTTCATGTTTTGTCTGTGTGTGTGTGTGTGTGTGTGTGTGTGTGTGTGTGTGTGTGTGTGTGTGTGTGTGTGTGTGTGTGTGTGTGTGTGTGCGCGCTCAGGGATGCGTCAGGGTAACGACGTTGGGACGACGTACCGCTCTGCCATCTACACCTACACGGAGCAGCAGCTCCAGGAAGCGTTGGCCTCCAAAGATCAGTACCAGAAGGTACGCGTCCTTCGTCGGTCCTTCGTCTCTTGATCGCGCTACCATCGTCCACTCTCCCAATCTCCCCCTGTATTTCAATAGTCCCCTCTCCCCTTCTCTATCCTTTCTTCCCTTTCTCAATCTTTCTCGCCTTCATTCTGCATCGGACTCTTTTGACGGTGGCAGGCTGCTGAAGTAATAACCGAGCCGTCTTTGTGCAACAACCGCTGTATATAGTACACTGCACCCGTGTTTTTTTTTTTTTGGGGGGGGGGTTGTTTTTTTTTCCTGAAGTGAACAGGCACAATAGATGTCCACACACTCCCTCTCTCGAACTGTCTCCTGCTGAGACTTTCTGCACCGCCATCCCACCAGCGGGGCTTGTTGCCATGGAAACTGACGAGAAAGAGGTTACTCTATTCTGTTTCTTTTCTTTTCAATTCTATTCTAGTACAGCCTGGTCTTCATTAGAGTCCCCTCTTTCTCTCGGTTTTCCTCCCTTTGCTCATCCTTCATTTTCCCCCTAAAACCTCGATTCTCTCGGCAGGATTTGTCTCTGAGTCTCTTGAGCCAAATCCTGGTCCCTCAGTTCAGGCACTTTAATTGATATGCAACTATAAAGCAGTTTTCTGTAGAAAAGCCTGGACATTTTTTGTCCCAGTGCCTCTAGTTATCCCCTGACTTTTTACGTACTACATGTGCGGCGGACGAATTTGTGGAGTGACTATGTCGGGGACATTAATTAACGACCCGGCAGGGAGACGGGAGGCACAAGCGTGGACGGGGAACATGCTGAGAGGCGGAGAACGGAGGGAATAAGGGGGACTGAAATAAATGTTAACTAGTGAAGATGCAAAGACTTGTACAGTCCCGGTCAGAATTACTGGTACCCCTGAATTTCAAGTACATAATTCAGAACACCTGCAGAAATAGATGCAAATGAACCAATTTTGTATAACCAGTAATATGGTAATACCATAATATCCAAGGAACAGGAGCAAAACTTGCATATTTGTGAAATAATACAAACACAAATTATAAACTAGACACAATTTTGAGGTCCTATTGATGAATTTAAATTAGTTCCTCAAACAAATTAAAAAGAAAAAAGAACTAATAAGACTCAACCTGTGCGTAATTTTCAGTGATCACATGACCTGAATTGACCAATGAATAATGTCTTCATTGCATCAAAACTGGGGCCGACTGTTTCCAGTTAATTTTATACGTTGGGGAAGAAAAGAACATCAGAAATGTTGTTATCGAAAAACAATGATTCCAAAGGATTTCAAGGCAACCGCCAAAGATCCTAAAACCCCTGTTTCAACAGTTCGTGAGGTTCTCAAGAAGTTTCACCATCTTATAACTGTTCCAGGTTTGGCGCTGAGAGGAAACTCAATGAGAGATGTCTCTCAAGGTTGATGTTGACTGTGTAAAATCACCACGCAACTTGGAGAGCTTCAGGCTGATCCGGATCAATAGGGAGCGGTGGCCTCAGCCTGTACCGTGGACAGCACGCAGAACCGAGTGGTGTTCGGAGCAGAAAGCGGGCGACACCCCTCCTGAGAGAAAGGCACATGAAGGCAAAAACAGATGTACTTTATAGGTGACGAAATGGAGCCCATGTCTGCCTAGGGTAAAACATGGTGGAGGTTCTATTACGCTCCGAGCTGCTTCGCTGCCTCTGGTACCGGAGGCACCAAACATAACAAGGGAATGATGAAATCAGAAGATTATTTCACTATTACGCCAGTGTTTTTTTGGAGAAGAGAAGGAGCCGCTGATGATGAAACCTTTTCAGACGTTCAGCATGTCGGTGGGAATGCGGGGGGGTTGCGCGGCAGCCATTGGCGCAGGAAACGCTGCACAGGTAGCGGAGAAGAAGGAGCAGATCGGCGATCCAGATGTGATGCAGTCAGGTCAGAAAGGGAAAGTGAAGAGAGGACGGAGTCTGCAGCAAAGCAGACCAAAAAAAAGAAAAAAATCGAACCACATCATCTACTTCAAGAAACACAAGCTGAGAATGTGAGGGCAGATCGTAAACTTGCTGTGTGCGCAGGACGATCTGAAATATTCCAGAACATGTAGGGATCTGCCGGAAAAGTGGGCAAAAAATTAGGTCTGCAAGCTGGGACATTTGGGATCTAATGATGAAGTAGAGCCCCAAACCTTTTGCATAATAAAGCAATTACTGTTTATATTTTTCTAATTTTTCATTTGATGAAATGAAAAGCAAAGGTATTAACATCTTTCCACTTCACACAGCTGCATATCCTCCCAAATAATGTCCCAAAAAAGAAAAAAACAAAACGTGTTGGTTAAAACCAAGATAAAGTCCTCAGCCGGAAACAAGGATGAGGAGATGGCAGATTAGCGGACATTCCCTTTGTGGGAACTGTGCTGAGTTTCTACGATTCATCTCTACGATCACGCTTTTATCCAAAACAAGCTGAATGTGTTTTGTCATGTTCACATTGTAAAATTGCTGAGAGGAGTCAACACCCGACAAAACACAACGCTGAAGCAAAAGGGGCTAAATGGGCGGAAAAACGGCATCGGCAGAAAACTTAAAACGGATACAATTTGATCACTCCCACTTAAGAACCAGGGCCAGAATTTTTAAATTACAAACTTTATGGGCAAAAAAATATATATCATCAAATATCTGTTGGATGTCTGCGTAACGGACATGGATTTTCATGGTCCCTGTCATTTTGGCAAAAAAAAAAAAGCCTGAACCTTCTCTTCTGGTGCCGCCATCAAGTCAAAATTTCCCAAACTGTTGGTCGACGGTAAGCACTGGAATCCGAAAGCTGGACCACCGGGGAGTTTTAACGTGGTCGGTGGTAGCCTTGTAGATGTGCACGTCATCCATCTCTTTCAGCCATTTCTTTCGTAGTGTTAGGCATGATGTTTATAACTTTGCGCCATTATTTTTTTTAATAAAAAGAGAGTTTTGGCACCATATAAGGGGACGTTTTTTTTTTGGTTTTTTTGGTTTTTTAATGCAGCCATATCCATATAGACCTTGGTATGTGTGTGTGTGCATGTGTGTGTTAATGTGTGTTTCTGATTAGTAATAGCCAGAAGCTTTTATCCATAATGGCCATAGATGGACAGATGCTCGCAATTTCATATCTGTCTTTAAATGGTGGTTTTCATCCATAGATAGATTCTCCTCATCGAACCACCGCATCTCTCCATCAAAATCTCTCTAGGTTTTGCTTCCTCTCTCATTTTTTTCTCACCAGATTGCCTCCCCCACCCTCTCCCATCTGTGTGTGCGTGTGTGTGTGTGTGTGTGTGTGTGTGTGTGTGTGTGTGTGAGCAGTTGGCCTATAGCAAACACTCTCCATGCCAAACCATCTGGGCCTTAAATCTGTCCTCCGCAAAAATCGCTTTAGTTGCAAAACTAAACACACACAAACACTCTCTCCAACAAACACACACACACTAAGACACACATACATAGACCTACACGGACTGTCAGGGTTTGTTCACATTATGTTTTGATTCTATTTTTTTTTTATGTTCTTTGTTTGGTCTGAGGTCCTCTGTGTCTGACGTTTTTTGCAAAAATACGAGCATTTTTTTGTGCCAGAAAAGACGAGGAAAATTTCAATAATTCAGCGAAGTCGAGGGGAGACACATTATTTCCCCGCATTCACCTCCGCACTTCGACTTTTTGCCTGCGTTTGCATGATCCCATGTTTAAAATATTAATGAGTTTATGCTCCCGAAAAAAAAAAAATCATGGGTGTAGTCTCTCGCGTTGACGAAGCCTTTGCGTCTTTCCTTCTTTTGTCTCGCGCCCACGAGCAGCCGTGGCCGCTCTCGCTAACTGCCCTGCTGCTGCTGCTTCTTCTTCTCCTTCTTCTTCTTCTTCTTCTTCTCTTCTTTTTCTTCTTCTTTTCCAAATCCACTGAAAAATGCAAAATACATCCTGGTGCTGAGGATTTTCCCAGGACACGCCTACCAGACACTTCCTGAATTCTTATTAATATCCTCTCTGCTCCTCAGAGCCTCCTCTCCCTTTCCCAGCCACATGGGGACATCAAATATAAATAAATTAACAAACAAACATAGATGGTGGGGGGGTGAAAACACAGATGGAAGAGGAGAGAAAGTTTAGGAGGTGAGGAGAGGTGGTGAAGGAGGAGACAGGAAGGCAGAAAAGAGAGAAGAGTGTGGTTAATTTGGTGTCAGGGTATTGACTATGCTCGCTTCGCCGCCTGGCTTGATTGTATTGTTCACACAGAGAGTGATGGGGGAATTTGGTGTGTGTATACGTGTGTTTGTGTTTCTTTGTGTGTGTGTGTGTGAGTGTGTGCGTGTAAGGTACAACGGCACTGCAGATAATTACCTTGCAGGCGGCTGGTGGTTGTCTGCAGCATGAAAGGAGCCTCCCTTTTCTTCTCCTGCCTCCTACCCATCATTAGGGTGTGCACTGCATCTAAAATGGCAGGTGGAAGTGGTAATATAGTGTGTGTGTGTGTGTGTGTGTGTGTGTGTGTGGTGCGCTTGCACGCGAGCGCTTGCATGCTTGCTTTATGCAATAATGTGCGCTCGCTCACTGGGCACGAGCATTGGTGCTAAAGCAGTGTGCACTCATTGTTCTGGCATCTCTCTCTCTCTCTCTCTCTCTCTCTCTCTCTTGCTCCCATGATGCACTCCTCTGGCCACGTTTTCTTTCCCACCAACGTTCATACATCTCCTACTAAACACCAAACACTCTCTCCTCTTCCCTTCCTCTTTTCTTTCTCTTTTCTTCTTTGTCTATGAAATCCCTCTCTGGTGCTTCCAGCGTGCCAGATTCACCTTTTTTTTCCATTTTTTTTTTTCATTTCTCTCTCTCTCTTTCTCCCTCTCCCTCTCCCTGTCTCGTGGGTGCTTATCAGTGTTGTTCACGTTTCCCTCTGCTTTACCAGAGCAGTCAAGGTATTTGCATTCCAAATGAGCAATCTACTTCTCTGACATGCAAATTAATGGATGTGAATTATGCATTTATAGCAGGGCTGCTAACGCAGCAGAAGGAGGATGGTTGAGGATGCCATCAGACCAGTATAATGGAGAATGCAGCCATTTTGGTTGTCACAGGTTGTGCTGGATTGAAGTCAGCACTCATAATTTTAATTTAGAGCTGCATATAATCATCTTTTGCACTTATAATTAATTGTCTTAAAGGAATAGTGGAATCAAAAGTTTCCAGTATAAAACATCCCCCCTCCACACACACACACACACACACACACACACACACACACACAAAGGCACACACTAAGGGGAGCTGCTTTAGTTACCCTGGATTCATCTCCATTACATTGGTTTTCAAAGGCGAGCTGGGAAGAATAAATGTGTCAGAACGTATCAAAACATCCCTTGAAATTTTTGTCAAGACACTGCTGAAGCACATGTTCTTCATCTTTATGTTTTAGTATGCACCAAACTATAAATCGCTATAGAGTATATGCCACTTCCGATGAAGGTTCAAAGTTGTGTGGGGGGGTAATAGGCAAAGAAGACTTGCTTCGCTGTGCAGGAACTCTTGAGGGTTCAAAAGATGCGGAACAGGAAGTTGAGAAATGGATACTGCTGAAGCAGCAGTTTGAGACATTTCTATGGCGGATATTATATATATAAATTTTTTAATTTTTTTTCTGTGAAATATTAACACTACAAACTACAGTTTTTATAGTCTGCCATTAGTCCTCCAAATGACATGGCTACAGCTCTTCCAGAACACAACATTTTAAGGCTGGGACATATTTAACTAGATCGAGTCATATGGAAACTTTTGCATTGGCTGTTTCCATAGTTATGTGTTTTTTCTTCTCTGGTCTGAACACTTCTCCTGATAAAAAAAAAAGACGTGGATCAACTGGTCAGCTTCCGTTGGGCGAGTGTTGCAGCTTCTCAGTGAACCTGTGTGACCAACAGTCACGTAAAACTCATGTTCTGAGAGAATCACAACACCAGCCTATATGCTGTGTTCACGTAGAGATACATGGCAGTGGGCAGCCTCCGGCCTCTAAGAAATCTGTAGTTTGGCGGGTTCGTTGGGTTCCGGCGTTCGGCGACCGGCTCTTCGCCTGGTGGTCGCTCACGTTGCGTTAGGCCCTCCCAGCTTTCCTTCTGTCATGCCGCTGAGCACCTTTTAAAACCTCCTTAGCCAAGTTGGCGCCAGGACGCCAGGTCACGTTAACCGTGAGCAGGCGTGTCGCCGTGATGGGATTTGAGCCCGTGCATGTGAATGGCTCATTATTCCCACACACGCAGGTGGAGGAAAATTATCACAGGCTGCAAGTCGAGGCTGTCATTGATTCCCATTTAACACGGCTTGGCCTTGCGGAATTAAGCTGCTTTTACCTGCATTGTTACTTGCAGCTGAAAAGCGAATGGCTTTCTTGAAATAAACTATTAAATATAATACCAACCATAAAATGCTCCACTGCTGATCCTTTAATTGCCAAGTACTTTGCGACAAATGAATAACTGAACAATATTCACAGCTTTGTTGACTCAAGTCGTGTCAAACAAATAATATACATACTATAGATAAAGAGGAAGACGGGGCCAGTAAAAAAAAAATGGAATTTGGATTTTTCCCAGTTCTTCAGATGGCCCGTCCGACTGTAACGGATGTGGTCCATTGTCAGTGTGTTCATGAAAGCGAGAGGGAGAGAGAAAGAAGGGGGCTGGGGGAGAGGAGGGGCTGAGCAAATCAATGCCCTGCGAACAGCTCTTAAATGAAATACACAATTTTACCCATTTGAAATAGCAAAGAAAAAAAAATCATTGTGTGCCAGTCATTGATGATAATGCGGGGGGGCACTGCAAATAGATAAACCAGTGTACGGGAAACACAGGTTTTAAAAGATATTCTTGTTTTCTCTCCTAAATCGTTTAAACAGTCACAAACTGACGACCTCGCAGGCCCTCGGGCTCGAGTTTGATTTCTGTTCTGTTCGCTTTTAATTTTCTACAATCGGCATATCTGGAATAAACTTCCAGGACGGCCAAGGTCTGCTGGAACTCTGAGTAGTTTTAAATCAAGGTTTAGAACCTTTGTCTTTGGGGCTATTTATTTCTACACTTCAGTATTAATTTATGTCTTTGCCTAGTGCTGTTTTTGTTGTATTTGATTTAGTTCTGTTTTGAGTTCTTTTATCTTCTCCTCTTTTCTGTTAAATGCTTTTTTCTCCTTTCTCTTTTCTTCATCTTTGAAAGCTACTGGATAAATTAACCTGAATGTTAAAAAAACAACAACCTGCATCTCTCCAGCCTGAATCACAAAACGCAGCTGCACCAGATAAAAGAGAGAGAATCCTGTTTGGACTAACCGCTGTGTCGTACCTCCGTCCCGCTTAATCAAATTAAAGCGTGGCGTCGGTATGGGCGTGGTGGGAGATTTTCACAGGAGCCAGCGAATCAATCCGCGGGTAGCAAAGGCTCTGTCTATTAGAGGCTGAACTCGCCAGCGTTGGATCTCCTGTCTCGCTTGTTCTCAGCCTTTTGCTGTGTCCTGCTACGAAAGCATCACAGATCCTCTTTTTTTTTTTTTGCCGAAATCCGCTTCAACAACTTGCGCATGCTGACATCAGTGAAGGTTATAATGGTGTTTTTGGTTTGTTTTTTTTCCAACAATTACCTCTCGCTAGCTATTAGAGCCACCAACGTGTGAAATTACCCAGCACAGCTTTGGTTCTGATTGTTTTTTTGTGCTAAAAATAAACCTTGAGTATTTCCCCCAGGAGTTTGTTCCAGTCCAACTGCAAGAGCAAGTTTTTACAGGGTAACATTAAACCTCTAAATCCTCTCATATTTATATACATATTTGCCCTTTTTCTCTAAAGATTTGTCCAGCTGTAGACACTCATACAGTGTTTCACTTTACTTTTATGTACTGGGTAACTTCCGTGTTTCTTAACTTTTCTCTCAACTTTTTATTCTTTGTATATTGATCATTTTTACTTTTTTGTCACTTTTTTGTAACATTTCTCAGTCCAGTTCTTTCTGAGATGTAATTAATGAGAAAAATGTGTAGCATTGATGCTACTGCTATATTCCATTGGGTTTTGTTGACTCTTCTACCTGGTAGACAGCAAAAATAGCAAATTCAATTACAGCGACTATAGATAAGAAAAGGGTAAATTAGTATAAAGAAAAGTAAACATGCTGCACCAAGACAAAGAGTTTATTGTCATTCAAGCATCCCTATGGGCTAAATGGTAACTGAAGCGATGCTAACATGATGTTTAACAGGTTTAATATTTTTATCTTGTTCACCGTCTTAGTTTCCTTTAGCTGCAGCTGATGAGAAAATGAATCGGTTCGCAGGAATTTGGTCATAATGAGTGTGTGCACCGAATTTTATGGAATCTACTCCAACAAAATCACAAAAGTCAATTTCAAGGTGGCCAACCAGAATGAGTAGGGTTAATTTCCTGGGCACCATGGCTATTTGCACCAAAATGAGTGGGAATCCGTGCAGTAGTTGTCGAGATATTTTCGTGTGGACTGGAGGACAGACAGACTGACCCTCTAACCACGCCAAAGCCGTGCTGCTGGCAAGGCTGAGGACACCCCCCCCCCCCCCCAGCTTGGCCTCAGGTCCAGGCCTAGCTCGCTGAGGCCCACGCGACCTCTGGCTCTCAGGCTGATGAACAAAACGCTGGGTGAAGAAGTGGAGGGAGGGATGACGGATGGGTTCGGAGACATGAACGCTGGTGACACCTGCAGTTGGGTGATGTACGCTGGTCTAGTCAGTGTCATTCACCCCGTGAAGGATGTGATTCAGTTTGATTGATTATGTATTTACAGTGGGCTGATTAGATCTGTGCTGGATGTAGAAGATTCATTGGATTCCCCTGAATACTGGAAATCTTTTTATTTTAAGATAACAATAAAATATTAGTTATATTTCAGTATAAAATAATAACTATAATATCCAATAAAAAATACATGAAATATTATATAATAATAATTGACAAAATTAAATATTCTTCACTGATTAGATAATTTTATGCAAGTTTCTCACATTTCATGTTGGACAGCAGCAATTACTTCAGTGCCTCCATTAGTATTGAGATAATGTTGCTTCACCATTTGAGAGAAAGGTTTGATTAATTTGAAAATACTTTGCTCGTCTTTTAAAGTAATTTAGAAGAAGATGAGGCCCACATAGGTGGTGTTCATGTGCACTAACTGTGTGTGAGACATTGCTGTGGGTTATCAAGTTGAAGTGGCCACATAAGCCACAGAATCACAGGACAAGAAACATATAATTAAGCCATGAATCACAGCATTTGTATCTTTTGCAGTTGAATATGTCTGAAAAATTAAACAAAACATCCAGTTATTAAATGTTTAACTGGAATACTTGACCAGGAAATGAAGCATACGCATTTGTTTTTAAACTGAATAAAGGGAGAACATTGTCAACAGCACTGCCATTATGGCCGGATCATAAACAGCAGTCCAGGTATCAGATAATGTCGGCTGTTAACAAAAACTGACCATGATTGTATACAGCCCTGACCATATGCATTTGGACAGCCACAATGTTGTTTTTTTTGGGTTTTTTTATGTTCTCTGTTCTCTGAGCTTCAGCACCAGCAATATGAAATAAAATAATGGACACTAACGTGTCAAGTCTCAGCTCCTGGCACACACTGCCCAAATTTCAGTTTTTCAAAAACAATGGGACAGTTGTCTACCAAACGTTTCTTGGGCATCTGTGTGTCGTTTCAATGTTCATTCCTGAGCAAAAGAGCTCACATGTGGCTCAGAGTTGACTGAAGAGCCGACTAATGAGGTGACCATACAAGTGAAGGAGATAATTATGAGGTTCAAGAAAAGCTAAATCTATTAGAGATCCAAGGTAGAGCGTAGTAGGCAGGAACTTAGAAGATGGCAAAAGACTTGTTAAACTTAGTGCCATTTGTGGCTCAGCAGAAAATAATTTTTATTATGAACAAAAAAACCCTTTGTGACTGCACAGAAAGTCAAGAATGTTCTCCAGGATGTAGGCGGACATGTTTCCTTGGCAACGATCAGGAGAAGACCTAATGACCAGAACCGCAGAGGTGATGTGGTTCAAGATGCGGACCCCCCACGGTAAACCTCAAAAGCAGAAAGGCCAGGCTGCAGTTCACAGAAACACACAAAAGGAAACCAGTTCCGGAACAAAGTTTTACGGACGGATGAGACAAAAAATCAACCTCCTTCACAATGATGGAAAGAGGAAAGAGTGGAAATAAAAGGAACCGTTCATGAGGCAAAGCCACCGCTTCATCCGTCAAACATGGCGGTTGTTCTGTTATGGCTCGACCACGTTTGGCTGCCAGTTGAACTGCACACGGGCATTTATTGATTTTTTTCACTACTGATAGAAACAACAAGGTGAATGCAGAGGTTTACTGAACCGTTCAGTATGCTCAGATTCAGCCAAATTCATCAAAACTCATTGAATGACACTTCATCGCTCGGCAGGACGACGATGCCAGACATGCGGCCAAAGCCACCAAAGATCTTTGGGGGTGAAGAGGTGGAACATCCTTGACTGGTGGAGTCAATCACCTGATCTCCGACTGAGGTGCAGTCCACTTGGTGAAGACCAGACTGAAGGCAGAGAGACTAGAATAAAGCAAAAGAGACCAGACTGAAGGAGGCTGCACTGAAGCTCTGGGAGAGAATCCACAATGAAGATGCACGGAATTCATGGGTCAAGGACTTCAGGCAGTCGCTGACCACAAAGAATTTTCCACAAAATATAAAATATGTTGAATTAGTTTGACTTCATGTGGATCTGTCACATCACCTTTGAGCCCCCTAAACTTTGGTTACCACTTGTACAAAGAGCTCTATCTTCCACACAGTTCTTTTTAGATTGCTATAAACCTACTTAAAGCTGAGTCTTGGCATCTTGATGTGCCTGTACTGTGCATATATATCCACACACACGAATTTAGACATGTCTGACTTTACTCAGAGCTTCCTGTTTTCGGAATATTGCATTCATCATGAGCCTGGATCGTCAAAAAAAAAAAAAGCTTTAATTTTATGATCATTTAAGTCCAATTTTTTAACCAGGAAAGTCCCAGACCAACTGGGCACAGTCAGTGGAGGGATTGTGGGTTCGGATCCCTCTCAGCGGAGGAAGAGGTCTTGTAGCTTTTCATGGCAGGAGGGTTTTTTGGGTTTTGTTTTTTTTTTTTTCCAGAATAAAGTCAAAACACGACCACGTCCAATTAGATGAGAAGCTTCACCGTAAACGCACATGCACACATGCTAAAAAAAAAAAAAAAAAATCACATTAAACACCCCCCCCCAATCACGAATGAAAGTGCGCATGTCTTTTCATGCTCGCCATTTCTCTTTGTCTTTTAATTTACCCACACACCATCTGGTCGAGTAATTTTTATCACAAGGAGTAGAAGGTGTCAACACCAACCAATTCTGCTGTGTGTGTGTGTGTGTGTGTGTGTGTGTGTGTGTGTGTGTGTGGGTGTGTGGGTGTGTGTGTATTGTCTGTTTTTGTATGTACCACCCTGCCTGGAGCTACACACACACACACGCAATACTTTGCATAAACACATTGATTCCATTTCTTCTTTTTTTTTCCAAGATGCTAATTAGTTGTATGTAACATGAGTTTAGATGGGCCATAAGTCAGACGATTTTTGCGGTGAGGTTGGTGTAATGCAGCAAACAAGTGCATTAAAAAACATTAGGTTAGTGAAACATAACCAGGATATATGCATGTTTTCACTTACAATTCAAAACTTAAGAGAAATGAAAATAGAAACACAACACCTCAACATTGAATTTGAACTTCTTTTCCCATCTTATGCTCTATTCTTGTTTTATTTTCTAGGTTTTTTTCTCCCAAAAACTGATTCTCGCAGACATCGGTTTTTGCCCTTGTAAGTCCATTTTTGTTTTTTGTTTTTTTTTCAAATGCGTCCTTGCCGCTCTTTTCAGGTGCTAACGGAGGAAGGTTTCGGTCCAATTACAACGGAAATCGCTGAGGCCAAGACGTTCTACTACGCCGAGGATTACCATCAGCAGTACCTGAGCAAGAACCCCGACGGCTACTGCGGCCTGGGAGGGACGGGAATCTCCTGCCCCATTGGAACCAAGACGAAGGCATAGGCAGCCAATGACGGCCCAGAACCACCTCTTGTCCATGGAGTGTGGATGCAACTTCAGAGCGATATATAAGCTTTTAAAAAAAAAGTTTGGGGTTTTTAGATATAATAGTATCAGGGGTTTGCAGCTTTGATGATGCATTAAGGTGCAATAGTGTGATATTCGAACTGCCTCATGCCTGTGGACTCAATAATACCCTCAGAATCAAGACCGCAATTCTCACAAAAATGAGCACTGAGTCTTCCCAAAAGTAATGCACAACTTCTCACCAGTACACCACTGCTATCGCTATCTCTTATTATTACGGCTTTAGGCTCGGTTTATTCTCCAGAGTGGACACACTCTTACAGTTCTGCAAGAGAAACAGCCGATTTCTGCCTGATGTGACCTGGTGAAATGCACCGTGAACAGCAGCTTGGGGGCTGATACAGGCTGTCAGTCCCTCTCAACTCTTACCGACTGCTAATTAAACCAGTGCCTGAGAATGCTTGTATATTAATTATATGGTAAATGCGATGCAACACGTCACAACCTCTGCAGGTGTGGCAAGATTTCACATGAAATCGTGTATAACCCAGTGCACACCTGTGAAACGGAGAGATTCAAATCCTAGTGATCAAATGATGACTTCCAAACCGTCTCAGCACAAAATTTATTTTAAGAGAGCATCAAATTTAGAGCTTTAGTGTTGCAGTCAACATTTCACTGGTTTGCAGACATTTTTGCAATTTTAGCGACATATTTGTTAGATTTTGTTTTTTTTTGAGTGGGCTGCTTTCAAATTGACTCATTTTGCTTTTATTAAAACTCTGTAGAGGAATAAAACATATAAAAAATCTTCTGATACGACTAGATGGTGTCTCTTCTGACTCCCGACTTTCATTGTTTAAACCTATAAGAGCTGCACTATGCACACATCACATGTTTAGAAAGAAACCTAAAACAGAACCGTAAAGGATCCTTGGGACGAATAGGAATCAGGTCGATAACCCGCTCGAACGGCTGGAAACAAATTCGCTAATCATCAGGAACTGGAACAAGGCTGGTAAATATACTGTGGGTTCATCAGGGAATGGCTGAGCAGGTGGACGCGTGCAGTCAGGTGACTGGGAAAGGTGGGGGAGGTCTGAGGGCATCTGGTGGACAGGTGGAGAACAGCAGGGTCTGCAAAGGTCCCTATAGCTGCAGGGATATGAGGAAATGGGAACAGGCATGGGGGGGGGGGCAGATGGGCTGAAATATGCAGGAACGGGGGGAGGAATCATGAATCCAGGATGCTTTGAACTTCAATATAAATTCTCATTATTTTCCTCTCACTGACTTTGCAACAAACAGAGTGAAAGGGTGACCCCGTGACCCCCCCCCCCCCCACAACACATTCATGTTTGTGTTTGCTTGTTGTGTGGTGTTGCGTTTGGGAGCAGGGAGTTTTAGAATTTCTTTCTTTCTTTCTTTCTTTCTTTCTTTCTTTCTTTCTATCGGACGACCTCCTCCTCCGGTCTCCGCCTGAAGCCACGTTCCGGTCCGTGACTCATCTGTCACCGCCGCCGATCTGCACGCGCAAGTGTGTGTGTGTGTGTTTGTACAGTAGATGTGTGTTTTGATGGTCCTGCATTGCGAAGAACACACACACACACACACACACACACACACATCAGGGGGAGGAGGAGACTGTTTGGTGCCAGGTCCTCGAAGCTTGGCATCAACCCCACGGGGCTCAGTGGCAATGGCAGAGCGCCTCCCTGGATCTCTGCTGCGTTGGATCGACTCCATGATGTGGGACCAGGGACCAGGGCTCGACCGTTTGTATTATTTTTATTTTTTGCACGTTTACTGTATTTAATCATGTGTCAATTTTCATTTAAAGTACCCCCCCCCCAAAAAAAAGTTCACTTTTGCACCTTTAAATTCTCGCGTCAAACTTTTCAGATCCAGAAGCATCAAAATTCTGCTGGAAAAGGAGTCGGTGAACGTGTTTTGATGCAAAACGACTCATATATACATTTAATCATATACGCCAGTTAACATCCGCGTCTTTCCATTAGGCGGAACAAGTTTATTTACGTGGCACATTTCAGCAACGAGGCGAATCAAAGTGCTTCACCTTAAAAAACAGCGCAAGAGAAACACACACAAAAGAAAGGATTTTAAACACACAATATTAGAAGAAGCCATTAAAAACCGAGGGGGGAGGAAATAAAACAGAGAAGGACATAAAAAACGGCCCAGTCAAGAGGTAGAACAGATTAAAAGAGCTTAAGAATAGATTGGAAGTTAAAGTGCAGCGTAGAAATAATAACTTAATAAAAGGCAGCGGCAAACATATGAGTCGATTTGACAGCGCCGAGGGTTCGGGCCGGTGTTCGCTTCCAGATGTTTGGTGCCTGGACGCTGGACGCTGCTCCGCCCGAGTCCGGGGACAGACGGAGGACCTGTCCCCGGTGACCCGAGAGGTCCGGACCGTTTCATGACGACCGGTGATGTTGGGGCCACTGAGCCGCTCGGTGCTTTATAAACCGACGGGGTATTTATTTATTTATTTATTTATTTATTTATTTATTTATTTATTTTTGAAAGATCTGTTCCACCTTCTTTGTACTAGTGAAGGATCGACAGCCAATAATCGACTGGTTCCCAACAACTGTGCAGGTCATATCATCAGACCGGATTCGATCCCAAATTGACATTGGGGGGGGGGGGGGGCAAAACGAAACGATATTGTCTCAGTATATATGGTCAGTGTGACCACATGTGCAGAGAGAAAAACTTTGCTCTTTCTGGGTTCCTTGGTTGCATTTGTGGTTTTGTACAAAACTATAATATATCAAAAATCCCTCTGATTGGTTAGAATAAACATTAGGAAAAAACTTTAAACAACCCTGTGTGGTTTCACAGCACTTGTCATTTAAAACCTGACATTTCTCCCATTAAAAGTTCATCCCATTCATTTTTTCTCAAGGCCACTCTAAGGGCTGTGTAATGGCTACAGGAAAAAAAAATGTAATTTCCATTTGTTAACTTTGCATTTTTCAGGATCCATTGAGCCAGCGTAGCAGTATCTGTACTAATCTTGCATGTTGCACCAAGCACCAGAAACCGTCGGGTAGCGAAACCTGGCTTTAAATGTGTAGTTTGTTCATTCTCAATCCTTTTTTTCTCTCTTTTTTGGTTATTATTTGATCTGATAGCTCGAACCTTAGACTCTTTCACTTAGGGACATCTCTTGTGTTCGGACAAAAGTTATCCCCAGAGAGGTCTGGTTTCCTTCATTAAAAGTAAAAGAAGGGTTTTGATGTGTTCGTATTCCTCATAGTGAGGTGTCAAAGCGTCGTTTCTCTATCAGTTACCAACCATCGGCCGCTGTGTTGACACTTGAATAGAAAAATTTCAAACAATACTGAGTCCTAATTCTACACCAGAGACTATTTTAATGAGCTGCTGGCAGTAGATGAAGCTGCTTCCATAATTCAACCATTCAAGGTGACAAAATCCTGCTACGCGTCCTCAGCAGACCAGAACAATCTGTGATCCTGAATGTTAAACCTGTAACCTTTGACCCTTAACCTTTAACCATATCCTCTGTGTTCTAAGTCTCAAACTGTAAACACAGGGCTGACAGGAATAATAATTCGCCTTCATTAGCACTGCTCTCAGGCCTGTTCCCGCTTCCGTCCCCAGTTGGACCACTTGATCATGCTGCCATCCTGTGGTATGTCCACAGCGTTTCAGGTTTTTCTTTGAACCGGAACCAGGTGAGCTGTGCTGAGAAAGATGTACTAATTCACCTGTGGTGACTGTGCTGCGCAAACTGGACTGTGTTGCCATGAAATCATTGCGCTTTGCATTTACACTGCCCAACAAAATGCAGTCAAACCAAATTTCAGAATCTATATCCATCATACTCATTTAAATCTGCAGAGACTTGACTTTTAGGCTACAAAGCCATAATTAGATGAAAGTTGGAAATTGAAATCAAAACAACCTCGGTGTTAAATGTGAGAGTTGTAAAAACCTAATCACATATTTCTCTCTCTTGCTGAATTAAGCTGTGATGACAATTTTTTCAACACCCATCCAGTTGCTTACATATTTAAATTTTATTGACTTACTTCAGAAAAAACAAACTATATTTTTTGGTGTAACAAGATATGCAAAAATATAATTTTCTAGCACAAAAAATGGGCAGAAACCTGAAAAAGATGTCAATTTTTTGCAAAGCTCTGTTTTATTGCCGAGGCTAAATATACAATTTTATCCCCTTCTAATTAATTTATTCATATTTTACTAATTTCTGCTCACACCATTAACCGTAATAACAAAATTTTGTGTATTGATTGTATTTGTTTATTTATATTTTATATTTTTTTTATTTTCCTAGAAGAGAAAAAAAAAATAAAAACCTTAAAACAAACATTCCTTTTTTAAATGATTTTATTGTGAAAGGACGCACCGGACCTCAGCTATATTTCCGCCATCTTACACCTGTCCGGACGTAAAGGTGAACGTTTGTCCCAGAGTTTTCACCTTCACGTCGAAGTTTATGTCAATGTACCAAAATTATTTGTCTTTAATGAGACTCATCTGCATCTAGTGGATAAATAAAGACGGAAAACGAGCGTTGCGACGGAGAGGATGTGTAACTATAGCAACAGTAAACGTCCCTCAACTGTCCCTCAACCAAGCTCGAACCGAGACGGAAGGTAACGAGCTCAACGTTCAACGAAGAGAAAGAACAACAGCTTTAAATGTCACCGGAGAAAAACTCTCGGGAGGGAAATACGACTTTATCCGCCTGAAACAGCCGCTTGACTTTTACTTAGGATTCCCAACACGAGCAATAACAAAAATCTAAGCTTTAGTTCAGGCGTTAGCTTTAAACGTTGGGTCTGCATAAGTAAAGAAGTGGGTATCAAGTGCTTTTGTTTTCTTTTTCTTTTTTCGAGGGGGAATTACGTTAATTGTTGAATTTTGCCAAGGTCAAAATAAAAGGCTGAAGCCTTTTGACGGATACAATGACTGATGTTTTTGTATTCAAATTTCTAGATTTTCTAAATGTAGTTTGGTGTTCGTTGGACATCCAGCGGAAGGGGGGACTTTTGGACTGATAATTATTAGTCACAGAGCACTTGTATTTCTGAAAGATACATGTAGATAAAGTTAACCTTAAGTTCACCTATATTAGCATATTTATTAAATAAAACAAAGACAACTCTTTCATTCAGCTCATTTTGATTAAAAAAAAATAACCCTTTTAGTCATTTAATTGTGAAAAAAGAAAAAGCCTTTCTTGTTCCAGCTTCTCAAATGTGAGGCTTGATTTCTATCTTTGTTAGGAACCTGAATAATATGTTTTAATCTCAGCCTCTAGTACTTTGAAAACCTTAATGGCATTTGTAGTTGAAAACTAAGAAAATGAATCGTTGTCTATATACGAATTTAACCGTCCATCATGAAGCATCATGTTTCAGCTTTTAAAATGGGAACTGCAACAACTACCTGATTAATTGAAAATTTCATCAAAAGACAATTAATTAGCAACTATTTTTGATAATTCATTAATAATTAAAATCATTATTCTAGTGAAAATGTCAAACATTTGACGACTCCATTGTGAGAATGTGCTGCTTTTCTCGGTCATACATTATATTAAATTGAGTATTTTAGGGTTTTTAGCTGCTAGTTGGAAAAATAAGACTTTTAACGACACCACATTGTGCTTCTTAAAGTTTTCTGATTTTTTATTTTTTTTTTATAACTGAGAAAACGATCAGCAGATCAGTCAGTCATGAAAATATTCTGCACCGCTCTGTATGAGAAAAATCAAGGATTTAAAGAATATGTCAGCAAGGAGAGGGGGCAGGACTGTCCTTCTCTAAAGCCTAATTTAAAGTATACACATGCAGATTAGCTTGTAAATGTCACTTACATTATTTTATCAGTTACAGAAAGTGTCTGTAGTGGCTTTTAGCCTATGTTTTCCCAGTTCCAAACTTTTTAGAGTGGGTCTTAAATGTGAAAAAAATATTATTTTAAGACAACGTGAGTTCAAGTTAATTTTCATTGCACTGCGGTATTTTATGTGTTGTTTGTAAGTAACTGGTGAAGTTATGTAGTTTTGTATCTGGCCCTCAGGTGCAGACAAGCTCAGGACAAAATTGTCTACGAGCCAAAAGGGTATCATCCAGTGATGTCTGCCAAAATGCCCACGGGGAGAACGAGTCCCTACACTGATCCAAGTCAGTCGGATCACTCCCCACTCTCTGGAACCATTCGGGTGGAGAACCAGGGAGGCAGACTGGGCCTGCTGGCCTTTCAGGGTGGCCCAACGCTGTCCAGTGTCATCCTTACGCATCCTCTCTCCTGAGCCCTGACGGTGCCGTCCCCATTGGACAATCCCAGCCAACTGGGATGACTGCTGCCGATGGCGCTCAGTCCATACATCAAACCATGCAGCAAGTAAGGATTATTTTTCTGTGATCAAGGATTAAAGAAAGAGTCTACCACAAGACACTTTCGTACTGTAAAAAAAAACATTGATGATGTACGTTACACTATCAAATACAGTAGTGGAGAACTATTCCCTCACAACATCTGGCCTCAGAGGACCAGAACGCAATCTGGCCAAAAACACATTTCCACTAGTTTGGCTGAAAAGTTGAGGACTATAAATAAATGTCACCAGATTTCCTGTGCTACATTTGCTAATGAGAAGTAACAAGAAAATTATTTCAGGGTGGAATTTTCCTTTAATTAATGTTTTACAGGTATAATGCAAGTATTTACTTTATACAATACAGCTCCATGTAATCTGACGTCACCTTTAATTTCAGTTCTTACTGTGCCACTAGATGGTAGCAGAACGTCGGATTACAGCATCTCCTGTGGAGCCTCTCAAACTGTCCCACAATGTGATTTGGAACATGTTCTGTTTTCTTCTGTGGGTCGAGTTCTCAAAGTTTCACCTGTTTCCCCCCAGGCTCCAGATCCACAATGTGAACCGGTTCGGCGGCAAACTGAGCAGATCCACAAGGTTCAGCAGGAGCAGTTTCAGACTGCTGAAGCTTCTGGGACCAGGTCAGTGTTGGACGGCAAGTGCCCTGTCACTGCGTCCAGTGTAAAAATCACTTTTTCAAACCATTTCAGCAACTCATTTTTCAACAAATGCAAACCTTAAGGTTACAGTGGATTCAGTTTCAGAGATACCTGTTATAACAGCGGATAAAGTTTGATTAAAAATCACAAGGGGAATTTTTCAAGTCTCAGACTCACTTGTCATTTTTCCTAACCAGCTGAATTCCTTAAAAAAAATAAAAAAATCAGTCTGAGGCTGAAACATTAAACCATTACAGGCTATGAAAAAAAAAAAAGAAAGGCAGATGGGGCACGGAGCCGATCTGATCCTCAAATGAGGCAGCAAAAAGAACGCTGTCGTTCACTTTTTGTTTGCTCTTTGTGGTTGTGTATCTTTTACCTGTTGCTGCTGCTGCTATTGCTGTTGTTGTTGCTGAAATACTCCCGCTGTCGAGCTGAGGCTGGTAGCTGCCGCCAGCTTTAATGTTGCAATGCCTGTTTAACCTGCCCACAGTTCATGCTTCGTCAGGTCAGAACACAGTTCAGAAAAGAGGTGTTACGATTATAGGGCAAATGCATATATACAAATGACAGGTAAATTAGGAAATGGGGAGACAACAATATGTAGGAGCCTGCAGCTTCGGTTCATGGCATTAAACCTATTTCGAACGTTTGGACATTGCAATGACACATGGAGGACACGATGGAGGTATCACTGTCCGTTCTTATTTTGGGGTGATGGTACACCATTAGAGAAACAGGAAGCTGTTTTTTTTTCCTGGTGTGTACAAAAAAGTGGTCTCCATCTTGTGATAATGACTTGCTGAGCAAAAAGGCAACACTTGTCTCTCGCAGTCTCACAGGGCCACATCACCTGCGTTATGTGTATTTACAGCAGCATATAAATGTGCATATAAAACCCAATCACAGGCAGAAAATGTACTGAACGGAGCGATTGTCAGACCCTGTGGTGTACTTGACACGGCGCTGAGTAATGTCAGAAAAATGGTAGTGGAGTTCACAGTTTGCGGCGCAGAGAGTCAAGCTGAGGTGGATGTTGACCATATTTCTCAACACACAGAGATACAGGGCTTCCTGAGTGATGAATGGGAGCTCTGCAAACACTGCACGGGTAAACACACAACGGTACAGCAGCTTTTTAAACAAGATTCCAAACAACATGTTGGGGCTTTTCTACACCATCCTGCTTGTATGGTGTAGAAAAGTAATATGCAATCACAAAGGAAAAGCCGTATCCTCTCAGCTCCTTAACACCTCATTTGGAATGAAGCCAAATAAATTAAAATATCTCAACATATTCAAGTCAATAATGATATAAAAATATAAATATATGTGTTTAACATGTATTATTTGAAGCGTAGCATTCAAAAATTAAATTTACATCTAACTCGTTATCTTATATCACAATAAATGATTTTGCAGCATCATTATATGAAGCCATATGAGTGTTAGACCACTCAGACAGAAGATCATACAGGAAAAAAAAGGACAGAAAGACAAGTCTCTTTAAAAGAATATGGAGATCCAACAGACGGTTAATAAAAAAAAAACTATGATCTGTCCTATAATGAAGGACTAAAATGACAAATACTGTCAGACTACACACAAAGGGAAAAAAGGGCAAATCTACCTCTCATGGTACGTTGTTGAAAAAAAAAAAGAATCTGCATCATAATTGTGGCTTTTTATTTATGGAATTACAACTAATTTGTGCAATAATGTGTGCGTGTGTGTGTGTGTGTGTGTATGTGTGTGTATGTGTGTGTGTGTGTGTGTGTGTGTGTGTGTGTGTGTGTGTGTGTGTGTGTGTGTGTGTATATGCGTGCACTGTATTTTCTCTGCAGTTGCCCACACGCAAGTGACTGAATGAGTCATGAAGTCAGGAAATGATCACTCTGCCCACCCTTTCTGACAGATTAGTCTAATCTGTACCAAAATACACCCATGTGGAAGCATGAGTGGTTTGCTATCTGTGTGGCTGAGGCGTAATGGTAAATATACTTCAGATGCTCCTGTGGAGACTTAATTTTAGCTTAAGAGAAAAACAGATCATTTCGCTAGTATTGGCAAAGAGACGCTTCTGGCTCTACTGTTCGTACTCGTACTTGTTGCCCCGGTTCCATGGTTGGGGTCAGAGTTCAACAGCCTCGTCTGAAGAAACGTTGGACAAAAGGTGGATATATAAGCATCTTTGAACCCCGAGTTACAGAAGCAGTACACCAGCGGGTCCAAGAGGCAGTCAGTGTAGGACAGCACCATGAGGCTGTCGTAGACCTGGACCACCACGTCCTCCGCCGACTGCATCTCTTTCAGCCTGACGCTCAGCAGCACCGCACGGGCCACAGTGCAGGGCAGGAAACAGATGGAGAAGACGACGACGACGGACATGACCACCCACATGGCCCTCCTCAGCTTGGTCTTCTCTCCGACCGTTTTCTTCCTGAGCCGGTTGATGATGCGCACCGTGCAGTAGACCAGGATGAAGAAGGGGATGACGATCTGGGAGAAGAAGACGACCTTAAAAGAAATTAAAAGGGACTGTCAGTATGATGGCCAGTGTCCTGTTCTGCAAATAAACCTACATGTAGTGTGTAGGTGTGAGACTGTGTATGGAACTCTGGTGTTGAAACCTGTTCCCTTTCGCCTGGCCGGTTCCCCGAGTTTAAATCAAGAGAAATACCTCTCTCAGAGTGTCGGTCACATCATGAGACGCCGTCTCAATTTTCCGGCCGTGGCTGTTGCAGCACTCAAAGGTCCTGAGCATGGTGGGGATGGTGAGGGGCAGCAAGAGCAGCCAAATGATGATGGAGATCTGGGGGGACTTCTTCAGCACCTTCACAAAATTTCTCCTTCCGAGGTGGACCACGTTAAAGTAGCGGTCGATGGACAGGGTGATGAGGAAGGCGATGCTGGCCCCGCGGTTGAGGAACAGCATGAAGAGCAGCATCTTGCACACCACGTTGCTCTTGCTGCGCCTCAGGCCATGTTGGTAGTGATAGGCCTTCGCAGGGAGACAGGCCACCAGCAAGAAGTCAGCAACCACGATGTTGAAGAGGAAGATACTCTTGTTCTTCCAGAACTTGTATCTAAAGAGGAAGCAATTCATGAAACAGTTACTCATTTCAATCCAACAAGGTTTATTCTGCATCAAGAATACATATAAAAGAGATGAAAAAAAAAACCCAAACCTATGACACGAATCCTATCTTTACGTTTTTCCCAGAGCATCTACAGATATCTTTGCAGGCCTCTAGCGTGACAAACCCCTCATCAAGCTCCGGCGCTCTGCTCGATGTTTAAGATAAGAAATCGCGTGCTCTATCCTGAGACCGATGCATATGTTGCTGTGCTAGCACATCATTTGTACTTTTATATTTCAGGATTTCGTAATCACCAACGCTTTTCCTTTTCGCACTTCATAAATCAGTGGTGCAATTACGCAGTGTTGCCAAATAAAGTGCTGACTAGGAATGCTGGGTGGTACTACTGCGTTCCACACGGAACATGATTATCAGC
Organism: Istiophorus platypterus; assembly: GCA_016859345.1. Classification (NCBI taxonomy): domain Eukaryota; kingdom Metazoa; phylum Chordata; class Actinopteri; order Istiophoriformes; family Istiophoridae; genus Istiophorus; species Istiophorus platypterus. The sequence continues at coordinate 20,215,166 of CM029133.1, read as the reverse complement.
CGATCTCACAGCACACGTACGAGTGCACACACACACACACACACACACACACACACACACACACACACAATGGGGCTTTTTTTTTAATCTGCAATCTGTGAAAAGAGTAAGTGAATTCAACAGAGGAGCTTTTTTGAAAAGTAAAGGAAGTAAAATTACTGTCATTTCAAAATAGCCTCTCAAATTTGCAAAGAGGTTTCAGAATTACCAGCAGGTCACAAAAGGTTTTGTGTCACTACACTGATTCAAAGTTAGGTGAATGAATCATTTACAACCTCAGTAACTTACTGCTCACAAGCTGTTAAAGATAAGCTCAATATCGTTTTTCTTACCATCTAGTAATGCGGTGTTTGTAACCAGATGCAGTCAACTTTGCTCCTAACAAGCAAGAATCCAAACAGGATGGTAATGCTGTCCCCCTCTTTTCCTGCTCGCTGTAGCGAGCAATGCATATATTAGGCTTTCTTCCATCATAAAACTGCTTTGCTGGAATCTTCAATTAAATTCACTGCATAGTTGTTTCATCGCTCTGTTCTCTTATTGAAAGTTTGGGCAACAGATCATTAACTGTCAGTCAAACAGGTTATGGAAAGCACAAGATGTACTAGTAGGACAAGGCCAGACGGACTTTCTCTGCTATCACAATGTAAAATTTGTCGACTTTCCTGGGATAATAAGATTTGAATTGCACTAAAGAGGCGAAATGCCAGGAAATCCCCACCGGACGGTGAGCCGTGAGAACGGTGTGGCTTCATCAACATAAATAAAAAAGAAGAACAGGGAATAGGGTCGGTGATGGTCAGATCATGTTTTCTCATACCTGAAGATGAAGATGTAGAGGACTGACAGGTTGATAGGCAGACCCAGCATGAACTCTCCAATCATCAGCCAGGAGAGGATCTTGTACATGACCAGATTGGGTACTTGGCAGTGGTCAACCGTTGAATTTGTAGACATTTTTTGATGGATGGACATAATAGCAGAGGAGGTCGTTGTGCTTCCACTGCAGCCAGATAGGTCGCAGTCAGAGCAGTAGTAGTTTAATATGGCACCACAACAGAAGGAAAAACAGCTGTTAGGGGTTTTTTCATGCAAGCATCTCAAAATTAAATCCTTTGTCTCAGACTTGCTGAGAATCTCCTCTCCCCAGGGACCGGTTCCCCCTCGCCGACTGCGATTCTGTCAAACCCAGAAGTCCCCGCCTGGGAGCCTTACAGTGATCCTGGAGCTCTGTCAAGACTTGGTCGGCCAAACCAAAGCATACCGAGGAAGAAAGCACTGTAAACACATGCCATACGCACCTACACACACACACACACACACACACACAAAAATCACTGAGTGAAAAGAGAAAACACTGTCACGGTGTGTCTGTTGGGCCTTCTCTGTGTAAGGCTCCCAGTGGGGAGGATTTTATAGTCAGCTGGAGGTGTGGTTTAAAGAGGCGATTATCTCACTGAGAAACACAGTCTTAGAGATTTTTTTTCATATTTCCAGATGAGAATGCTATAATGCAACAAGCATCATGTCACTTCGACACAGCTGATATTAAAGCTGATATAAGTGGAAGATGGCATCAACTCGTCCCTTATCTCTCCCTCTTTCTGTGTTACACAGAGAATGGTGATTGCAAAACTGGCAGATGAAGGTGTTTTCCTGCAGAATGGGGTCAGCACTTGTGAAATTCCTCAGGTGGCTGTCCACACGGAACCGTCATGCCTGCACATGTCCGGCGTTACGCTTGGATACGATGACGATAGGACTGGAAAACATGTCCTCTTAAAGGGGGCGACATGTCATGGTCTTCAGAAAAAGATCAGCAAGGTTTAAAACAATGCTCATTGTGTTCAGTTACTGTTGGAAACATTTATGCAGAGGACGCCAGGAACAAAAGGATTGTATTGAAAATACTGTGTTGGTACTGTGCATACACTACAGTTGTTGGTTTTTTTTTAATTTGTTTTTTGGGGTTAGATTTTAACTTGTGATTAATAAGGCTGATGTTAAGCCAGGAAACAGTGCAGAATGGAATATGCAACCATATCCATGCTTGAGATGAATCATTCTCTGGAGAGAGTTCAGTACGAAGTTGGCCAACGTGAGATTCAATTCAGCGTGCTTCGTCCCGCCCGTCGTCCCTTCTACATGATTCTGGCACCAGCGCCTCAAAGAGACTTGCGTTGTTGTCGTTACACGCTTGCTTTAGCGTTGGGCGCTGGAACTGGTTCATTATGTTGCTAATTTTAGTTGTAATGGAGTGGGGGGGGTGTGACCAATGTGTGTGCAGGGCCTCATGCAGTTCAGAATGGGAGACTGTAGTTAGGGTTATTCTTTGTAGCTACAATTTACACGTGTCCCCTAAACACTTCATGTGCAGGCTATTGGTAAATTCTAGTGATGGGAATTACGGCTCTTTGAAGGGAGCTGGATCTTACGGCTTCATTCCTTTCCGAGAACTGTTCACATGAGCGGGTAATCGTTCTATCGGCGTTAACCCTATAAACGCAAATGTCAAAGACTCTATTACCTACTCAGTTACCGCAGGGCACGTTACTCAGATAGGCGTGTCATCAAGAATGATTTAGTTTAGTTTACTGAAATAAAGTGTCCCAGCGAAAGGTTTATGTAGGTTAACTAACTTTCCTCAGTAGTAGTTCGTCATCTGCAGCGGCTGTGGCTGCCATTACTCAAGCTTCTCGCAGAGCAGCAAAACTCGGATTTGCAGGATTTTCCAAGGAAACCTTGACAGCCCACATTACTGTTGTAACTACAGAGAAATGATGACACTGGCGATTGCGTGCCTATAGAGGAGGCACCGATCTCGATTTTTACATCGTTCAAAAACAAGTTACTCGTATTAAACAAGTCAATCCCATATCTCGTCCACTAAAGGCAGAGTTGCAAACAGTGGACAAGTGTTGTATCAACCTTCCAATGTGTCACAGGTTGAATGTAAATAGCCTTTTTACACCTTTTGTCTAACAATCTCTCCTTATTATGATGAAAAGTGAAACCTCTTAAATCAAAACTTCTCTGTGGTCGAACTCTCCTCATTCATTTTACCCTGTGGCTGTTTGAGATGAACCTCAACTGTGAGAAATCCTAGTCCTTCTTTTTCGAATGTTCATTCCAAGACCCAAAAGCTGAACAGTCTGGTTGAGTCATTTCAGAAGGAGCTTGTGATGGATAAGCATTAGCACAATAAAAAGTTTGCTCCTTCAACTCCATTGGCTGCAATCATAACCCTGGTCTCCTCTGAAGGGCAGCTCTTTAAACCTTTACAACCAAAAAGTCAGAATGAGTATAAGAGATACCAAACTAGTGCTGTCAGAACTGGCCAAGAATAATGTTTGATTATTCCATTTTTACATCGTTCAAAAACAAGTTACTCGTATTAAACAAGTCAATCCGATATCTCGTCCACTAAAGGCAGAGTTGCAAACAGTGGACAAGTGTTGTATCAACCTTCCAATGTGTCACAGGTTGAATGTAAATAGCCTTTTTACACCTTTTGTCTAACAATCTCTCCTTATTATGATGAAAAGTGAAACCTCTTAAATCAAAACTTCTCTGTGGTCGAACTCTCCTCATTCATTTTACCCTGTGGCTGTTTGAGATGAACCTCAACTGTGAGAAATCCTAGTCCTTCTTTTTCGAATGTTCATTCCAAGACCCAAAAGCTGAACAGTCTGGTTGAGTCATTTCAGAAGGAGCTTGTGATGGATAAGCATTAGCACAATAAAAAGTTTGCTCCTTCAACTCCATTGGCTGCAATCATAACCCTGGTCTCCTCTGAAGGGCAGCTCTTTAAACCTTTACAACCAAAAAGTCAGAATGAGTATAAGAGATACCAAACTAGTGCTGTCAGAACTGGCCAAGAATAATGTTTGATTATTCCTTCTAAAAAAAAACAAAAAAAACAACACATACTTTGGAACGATTCAAATATCTATTTTTGCGCATTATGTCCATAAGAGGGCAAACCACCACAATGTGAGGCACAGCGAACTGGGATGCATATTTTCTAGGAGTGTCCCCAGGTTCGGTGCTGGAATGACAAAACTGTGGCTGTAGCTCCAACGGCTCCGGTATAACTTTATCTCAGGGTTTCACCGTTTTGCCGTTTACTGACCCAAATCCAAGGGTTTCCCCAGTGCTAATCACTCACCCTGCTGCCGAGTCGGGCTGTGAACGGTCCGCCATCATTGATTTTTACAATTTTTCTTTTTTTTTTTTTCTTTTACAATTCAATTTTTAGGTGAAATTTTATAATATTCACTGACAGTCCTAAAATTAACCAAAGTTATAGAGGCCTAACATGATAGAAATCTTTTTTTTTTTTTTTTTTTTTTTTTTTTTGGCATGAAAAAATTTAAGGCCCATAGTGGGAACTTTTTTTTGGGGGTGGGGGGGCAACATCTTTAAAACAATAACTGCAAGTCTTAACAGCTGCTGCAGTGATGTGTGATCCTAAAATGCTTTACACAGATAGAATCGGGAGACATAGAGCTTTCAAACAATGTAGAATCAGGGTTGTGTGAAGACTAAGTCTACTGAGGACTAAAACACAGTTAAAGTTGTGCTACCACAGGCAATGGGGGGGGCAGTGTATTTTTAAAAGGTTGAAGTAACCTAAATACCTCTTCACCCTGGTCTCTGCTGCTGTTTTCACCGCCAAAGAACAATGAGAGCACACAAGCTACGTACTAATGTTTTAAAGCTTTGTCATTAATTTAAGTTCCTGGGTAGGTCTTTCGCCTAATAGCAGACTTCACTTTCCTGCCGCCGAGTCTTGCCGCCATGTTACATCACGTCTGGGGCAGAGCGTGACATAACATGGCACGAAAGAGCAGCTCCACAAAACGTGTGAGTGTGTGTGGCGCATCAATTGCATATCCTGGAGACCATCGCAGTCCACGCACCAGTACTTTTCCACAGAGGTGTAGAGTTCCTCTTCAAATGGAAATGGCATGGTTCCAATTAAACACCTGTCATTCTGAGAACCCCTTTTGAAGGTGGCAACATGAAAAACAGAACCTTCCAATTTGATAAAGCATCAGTAGGCGCCAACAATGAGGTGGCACAGCAGTGAAAGGAAGTACAAAGACAGATGCAAAATGCAGATAAGAAACGTAAAGGAAAAAAAAAAAAAACAACATTGTGTGACAGTAAAAATACCAAGTCCTTGTTATGAGAAGACTGAGAGGTGTGATCTCTGGTGGATCCAGCAAACTCCGAGAGAACTGGTGCAATCTTTATGAAAATTAAGGGAAAAAAATTGTAAATTAAGTCAATTTGGTAAAAAAAAAAAAAAAAAAGACATGGACGTCTAACAACATTAAACAATCCGATAAGACACCACCCCAAACAATGGCCTTAAAAATTTCCTGGGGTTTTATATTGTATGATGTCCATCCTCTGTAATATCCTGCATTTCACAAAAATTAAAACAACCTGACAATTTAGCCTCATCTCCTTTAAACAGATTCAGTTTTGTGTTGCTTGTTTTCTTTAAAGAAGTGTCATGTTCCATACAGATCGTAAAGGTCCTTGAGGCAAATTTGTGATTTGTGATATTGGACTATAGTAGAAAAAAAAAAAAAAAAAAAAAAAAAAAGGACATTGGTGAAATTATTGTTTCATGCTAACATATAAAAAATCCTAACAAGATGAGTCATTGACTTTGTTTTATACATATGATAAGTTTGATCTCATTGCACTGATTTTTGCATATATTAACCATAATGTCATATATAGTGACCTCATAAGATATTTTTTACCATATCGTGATAGTAATATTAAACATGTTCCCCACCCTTTTTCATGAAAAAACAACTCCAGTTTCAATGATTTCCATTATTTTTCTTACACTTGTAGAATCACTTTTTATAATTTAACTAATCAAATAATGGCAATTAACACTTAAACTGCATGATCCGAATTAGTAATATTTACAAGACTGGTCAGTGGACAGGCACATCACTTTCTCTGCTCTTGCACCAGATTCCAACATTGATCAAATCAACGCCATTAATTTCCCCGTAAACTGCGTCCCTTCTTTCCTGAGCAGCCAGATAAATAGGAGTGTTCACTGACCTGTCAAAACCGTGAGAAAACTGGACGTTATGATGCTGCTCAACTCACTATCGGGCAGCAGGAAGGAGAAGTACATCTTGTGCACTGTGTTATATACCTCTGCTCACCAGTCTAGTCGGACTTGGGTAAGAGGTCTCGGGCACTGGTGGATCATATTGGGGAAGGATGTACCAGCACCGGCCACTGCTAGCAAGAAGAAGCGCTTAGCGTGGTTTTCACAACATCACTCTCTGCGTTGGGCAAACTGTGCACTTGCGCAACTGCCATGAAACTTGAAGGAATCTGTGATGAAATCAGAACAGTGTAGTCTAAAGACTTATATGCAGGATTGACCCGAACTCAGTGAGTTTCCATATCTTATGTATCTTGCATTATGGACCTGCATTAACATGCACACAGCGCCAGTTGGACCACTGATCCCTGTTCAGATAGGATGCCTACCAGCACTTCGCTGTGCTTCAACAAACTAAATCTTCATTTCTGCCCGTGTGATATCCTCCAAGTTTAGTTTTTTTTGTTTTTTTTGTCAAACTGACACCCTGTAAATTCTCAAGTACTTTTTTTTTTTTTTTTTTTTAAGTGCCAGTAATGATGGCCAAAGTCTGCAGACACTCAGTTGTTTACTTTGTCCGCACTTAAGAGCGAGGTCCTCAGGGAGACATGTCTCTTAAATATATTATAATGAATATGTATGGAAAAAAACCAAGAAGTTGGTTCTGGGAAGTGGTTGGGACTGGACTTTTGTCTCCTCTCAGACTCACCAGCTCTGAGAATTCAAGCATCTCACGTGAAAATCTGATCTCCCTTTATCTCGGTCTCTCTTGAAGGTTTGACATTTTCCTGTCTGCATGTCCTCTCTGTGGAGGAGCCTGCCGCCTTTGCTGACAGTGAAAAACTCTGAGAGTAGGTACCTCACAGCTGGTAGAGCACCTCTGCTCATGTCAGATGTTTGTGGCCAAGTTGCCAGCTTTAAGGCATAAGCTAATGACCTGTATGTATTGTTAAATACATCTGGGGTGAATCTAGGAGAAAAACTTTTCTAAATTTTTTTGTATTATTTTGTTTTTGTCACCTGGCGCACAACAGAGAAGATGTGAAAAGATTTAATACATAAATGACTGAACTAATCTTCAACTGACTTCTGCCTCCCTGTCCTCTCTTTCCACCTCATTTGGGCCCACAGCTCCTCCCAGTTTTCTCAGCGCCTTCACCCCCATCAGGTCGAAGGATGCCTGAGGATCATTCTGTCTCCACATGTCCCAGCCAGGATAAGAACCGGCTACAGCCTCCCGAAACTACATTGACTGCTTCTCCTCCTATGCACCTAGAACAGCTGATCTTATCTGACCCAGATTTTATGCTAACATGTCGGGCCCTGGTGTGTGTAAACGTGCTGTAATCCAAATAAAGCCCACACAATGGTGCTTTGAAATGCCACCAACAGCTTTTTAAAATAAATGTAATTCCCGATAAGTGTCTTGACTAGCAGGGGATTTACACTGAGCCAGTTCAGAATGTTCATCTGCTAGTGAAAAAAATTAAAATAATATGGTAATTCGAAACAACATGAACCAGAGATTCAGTTGTGAGGTAGAACTCTGACCACTGAATTGGCAGATCACATGAACTATTAAAACTCAGCGGACATTTTTCAACTGAAATCATTACGCTGGATTACAAATCCTGGCTAATGTTCTCCGAATGTTTTTGAGAGTGTTTTCCCTCCTGTTATTTATTATGCATTCCCAGCATCAGTAGAGCCCATAATCAAATCCCCTCCCAGTTTCTGTCTCAGGACAGAAGTTACAGTATTGCCTAAGTGCTTATTGACACATGGGATACAACTCCATGGCAGTGCTTTGTGGGAGAGTTCTGGTGAGCAAAGGCTAACGGACGCCAGCAGGGCATTAATCACGGTTAACAGCCACTGAATGAATCACTTGAGTCTTATCACAATCGTTACCTTGCTTGGAGGGAGATAAACAATCAGTCTGCAGAAACATATTCAAAGATAAAAAAATATATTTTTACATTCACATGTTTCAGCAGCAGTAAAAACATTTGAAAGACGAGACTTGTATTTACATAGACTCATAAAATTTTCACCTATCTCTTATGTTCATTTGTAATTCCTTCTATCCCAAAGAATTCATCAGGATTGATGACGCGATATGAAACTAAAATGATTATAAATCCTTTTTGAGTAGTCATATCACAACATATGTGAAATTAAGAGTATTGCTAGTATTTATATCTGTTTTCTAACAAAACAAATAGCAACGCTAAGCATTTAGAAGTCCGACAGCTACAACACTGCTGCATTCATGTCAGGGTGACTTGTCAGGACTTGCACATATGCATTTGTCTGACTGCGTAAAACGCCCAATAAACAAACTGGTGGAAAAGGTGCCTCATTCGCTGCCCGTTTTAATGCTCTTTTACAGTTAGTTGCAATAAATTAGAGAGACTGGAGCCTGTAAAAAAAAAACAACATGCCCTGCATGTAATGGGGCTGCTTGGTACATTTATAGATATGCTTACACTTAATTTACGTGGATACAAAACTCACAACAAGAATCAAGCAGATTGACTCTAAAACGGTGTTAATCAGAGTAACAAACAAGTAGCAGGTGCTGTCAAAACATGATAATGTTAGGGGTCAAATTTGCACAAATTACAAAGTGTAAAAAAAACACCACTGCACGGTGTTTATAGTTGTGTTTGCTTGTAAATTCTGACATTATCTTATTTAAGATCCCACTTTATACAACCCGATTACCTGTGTTTGTGTCTTTGCTTGATAAATATTCATGAGTGAGCCATGAAAACAAGGCTCACCCATTGTCAGCTGTGCAGATGTGTGCAGATATGACACTTTCGGAGCCAAACATTGTCAGCCACATTTTCTCATGCTGGCTGAAAGTGTTTTTCTAATTCTGTGTTTGCATGTTTGTGGTCTGGGTTAAAATCAGGCGTTGGTCTTGTTTTTAATCAAGCTGCCACATTAACCCAGTCTGCTGTAGAGATGGGGGTTCTTCCTCCACTCTTCATGTTTTTTTTATTTACCTCACATTAGAAGCAGCTGTTTTGTTTTTTATTTTAACTCTGTTGTACTTTACTGAAGGGGTGGGGTTTTTTCCTCAGTTGCAATTCCACTTCTCGTTCTCGTCATTAATTTGATTTACAGTGACCTCTATTTGTAAAGGAAGTTTTGTAATGGTCCTCGGTACAAATTGTATTTTTCGCCATCTCAAACAGTGTTTTAAGGACACACACAATGATGCATCCTTAACACACAGATGAGTAATATTGACATGATATTTTCATCACCAGGTTTGAGCCGGTGACTTCATTGGGTTAGCTGACTATTTATAGCCAGACGGTAAACAACAGGCATTCATCATTCATTGCTTTATTACTAGTGATAATATCAGCAAGGTGATTAGTACCTTCCGGATGACTTAGAAAGGTACAGCTGACTTTCTGCGACTCAGTCTGGGTGAGGTATTGTTTAGTCTGGTCAGGGGCTTGAATCATGATTTATGTTGTGAGATGCATTCAGGGACATTTGACCTTTTTGATCCATGTCATTACAGATTAACAGTTGTCACAGTTGGGTCTTAGATCACCCGTGGCTGATGAGGGGGCCTCACAAAATAATGAGGGACAATTTATTGAATTTTAAAAGAAATGATCCCAGACAGAAGACAAGTTCAGTATAAATACATCTGTCTCGCTTTATTTACATAAATACAGTATAAACATTTCCACAATTCAACATTAATAACCAACTTCCTATATGGGCCTGTAGAATGAACTCTTATATAATGGGGGCAGTCTATGGCCTCATATACGTCATTTCTGGGGTAAGATTCACACACATATATGATACTTCCAACCAAGGAATTCTATTTATGATATCTAGAAAACCCTTCTGTTTCCTTTGGGGCTTCTTGGTTTAGACTTTCTCACCACAGCTTGATAGAAAATGTATTTGATATATGTGTTTTCCGGGCTTTTATTTTAACCAGTCGTGCGATTCGACACATAAGATTTCTTTGCTTGAAAGGAATTTGGAATTTGGTCATAACTATTTCAGTTTACTGTCCAAGCCAAACAGAAAAGCAGATGTGCATACCTTAGCTGGGGGGCTCTGCCCCCCCCCCCCCCGCCCCGGCCGCCCTTATGTTTCACTAAACAAACCTGACCAGCATTATCTTCTAAACAATAAGGAAACTCTTTCTCCTGTTGAGTCACTATTACAATTTATTTACAGTGTTGAAGAGCACATAACACACTCTGAAATAGCTATTACAGTTCCTCTGTACTTCTATATTTTTAAATCATAATAACAGACATTAAAATAATTACTTTATTTCTTGTCTTCATAGCGCACTTTGCCTTCAGAGTCCCCCTTTTCATAAAGTGAGTACATTTTTGGGGAGGGGGGGCACACTGCCGGTCTCAGGTACATCCCGTTGTGTGTCCGTGTTGCCACACAGAAAAAAAGCACACAGCCATCCTCTTGTTCTTCTAAGGACTTCAGATGACGGTGTTGCATACAGGATGCATCATGTTCCCGGTGGAGCTGTCGACCGACACTGATTCTCCCCGCAGAAAGAACGGGAAGTAGTTGGAGAGATAAAGAGCCTTAAACTTGGTGCTGCAGAAGCAGTAGACCAGCGGGTCCAGTAGACAGTCCATGTAAGAGAGGACCATGAGGCCGTCAAAGGCCACAGCAGCTTTGTCTTGGTGGATCTCGTTCAGCTCCTGGACACGAACGATCAGCAGCACCATCCGGGCTATGGTGCAGGGCAGGAAGCAGATGGAGAAGACCACTATGACGCCGGTCACTAGGAAAACTGCCCTTCTCAGCTTGGTCTTGTCCCCGACTGTCTTCTTCCTGAGCCGGTTGACAATGTGCACTGTGCAGTAGACCAGGATAATGAAGGGGATGATGATCTGAGTAAAGAAGACCGCCTCCCTCATACTGTCCACCACGTCCTTAAAACAGAAAAAGGATCAGATTAAATGTCATAAACATCAACAACAAGGGCTTGTTCTTGATACGGCGGCCCAAGTAACTCTAAAAATTGTATATCTGGACAGTAACGGTGTAACTTCTGTTCTAAATCACTAGCAAGGCAGTGGTGGAAGAAGATCGGATCCTTACTTTAAAAAAAAAAACAATACAACAATGTAAAAGTTCTAAACTACAAGTAGAAAGTCCTGCATCAGAACTCTTACTAAAGTTAAAATACAAGTGTTGGCAGCTAAATTTACTTGAATTTTCAAAAGTAACAGCACTCGTTCTGCTGAAAAATGTCCCTTTGACTGATCCATTGATCACACATCATTAGATGAGCATTGTTCTGTTGTAGCTGGTCGGGGCGAGGCCAGTTTTAATCACCTTAAAAACAGTTTGTCATTGTGGTCCAGCAGTTTCTATCCTGATTGTCAGGCCCTTCCGAAAGCTCACCAGATAAATCTGAGGTGTGGTTAGGTGATTAATGGTTATTTGAAGTGGAAAGAACACAGATTTTTCTTCTTTTACTCTCTCTTTCTCTTATCTAAGTGAAACCATCTCCCATTTCATTCCAGTGGATCTGCCAATGAATCATGGACATGAAATGTTACAAAGGCCCCGAAGTAGACACATTTTCATTAGGGATCATGAAGCAAAAAGGTTTGAAGCCACTGGATTTAACTTTTTTCAATGCATTGTATTTTATAGGTCTATCATATGATTTTAAATGAAAATTTGTTATTTGAGAACTAACAATTGAATGCAACTGTTTAACAAATGTCCTTGGGTAAAAAGTACGATATTTTCCCTCTGAAACGTTATGGAGAAGAAACATAAAATGGAGATTACGCTTCAAATTACTGCACTTAAATACAATACTTCCGTAAATCTGGTTGCTTTACTCTTAGAGACTGGCCAAGTAAGTGTGAAAGTAGCCAGCAGTGATTGTGCTTTGCTCTCTCAGTTAACCACTCTAACCTTGAATTAAACTGACTGAACACAATAAGGAGATAAATGCAACCTCTGTTTAGTGGTTGATCAGGGCATAAACACGATAATGCGCCTCTGACAGTATTAACATGTTGTTTCCAGCATGCACATGTGTTTGCCCAGATGTTCGCCCACCCTGTCATGTGTGGTGTGGTTTGACAGACCCCAGGCTTAATATGTCAAGGCTTAGGCGATGCTCTCCACTGTGTCAGTTCAAAAATAGGCCTGGAGGCGTCGTCTAAGTGGAGCTCTCGCAAGAGATAACCCCCAAGTGCCCTGTTCTCTCTGGGAGGACGCCATGGACTCACATTCCTCCGTCCTTGATTATGGCTTCTCATCCCCTTAAATCACAACAAATTCAGCCATTTTAATTGTATTTTTTTGACGTCACTGTCCTCTCTTGTTACTTCAGGGCTGAGTAAATGTTTGCACAAAAAAACAATTGCACACATATTGTGTGAACTCTGTGTTGCACAAGCGAGGATGATGCCTCTTTGCACATCATTGAGTGACAAAAAAAACCTGCTCGCTCAGCACTGTGTTGCCACATGGCCCTAACTGACAGTGTCTATGCTGTGGAAAAACAACTGTCATGAACAAGCCCTTACAAAATACTTAAAGAAAAAAAATCAGAGCTGTCAGGGATGAGTCATTTGGTGCTTTAACGCTCTGTTATTTCTTCTCTTTTCAAGACTTTATAATCCTAATTTAAACACTCAGCACGTGACCGTTACCTTTATCAAGGTGGCATCCTTCTCGCTTTTGTGGCTGTTGCAGCAGTCAAAGTTTTTGAGCATGGTAGGAATGGTGAGAGGCAGAAGTAGCAGCCAGATGAGGATCGAGATCTGAGGAGACTTCTTGAGGGCCCGCAGAAGGTTCTTCCTGCCGGGATGCACCACGTTGAAATACCGGTCGATGGAGGTCACCGTGAGGAAGGCGATGCTGGCTCCCCGGTTCAGGAACAACATGAAGAGCATGGCTTTGCAAACGGCGTCATGCCCGCTCCTCCGCTCCCCCTGGATGAAGTTGTATGCCTTTATGGGCAGACAGAAGAGCAGGAGAATATCCGCCAGCACCAGGTTGAAAAGGAAGATGTTGTTGCTGTTGGACTTCCAGAACTTCAGCTTGAACACGAAGAGGTGGAGGACGGATGCGTTCAGGGGCAAAGCCAGGATGAAGATCCCAATCATGACAGCTGCATAGAATTTATACAGTGCCTTGTTCATTGCCTCACAGTCTTCAATGAGCTGGTAAGTGGACGCGCTGGTGTTTGCCATTTGAACTGTCAACTGCATTTCTATTCTACACTGACAAGGAAATCCCTGCTCACATAAAAAAAAAAAAAAAAAAAAAATCTTGCCAAACAGGTTTCTTCACAGTCTTCAGTTTCAGTCCTCTTTAAGTTTTAAGTTCTTCATTCAGTCCCTTTTGTATGACTATGAGTTCCAAGTTTGTTTGGTTTTCTTTTTGTCCTGTTGTGGGAGAGCCAGCACCAGGTCTGGAAGCAATTCTCTGAGTGTGCAGAGTAAATGACAGGAGCTGCTCAGCCTTGCACTCATTGCTCCTCCTCATTGGCTGAGGAGGTGAGTCACTGGCTTTTCCACTCCAGGACCAATCAAGTTTGCTCGGGCCCGAGACAAGCCCATCGCATTTAAAATACAAACAATCCAAGCGGTTTCCTGAAAAGGAAACTGACACTGCTTTATTTGATTTTAACCTTGAAATAAAAACTGAGGTACAGAGTTTTTTGTTCTTTTAAATGATGAAATCAGTAAAATCTTAATGCAGCTATGTCAAGGCCTGATAAGCCACATGTCACGACTGTTAGATAATGGCAGCACAGACTGATATGACCTTTGACAGGCCTAGAAAAAAAGGAGGAAACTATAGTGAAAACCGTTCACCTTCTTGCAAAGAATTCTGCTATTTCCTGGCAGGAACTGTGAGAAATATACATTTTTTTTTCTTTCTCAATAAATCCCAGAGGCTATGTGACTTACAGTGTCTCGTGAGTGACAGCCCGCGGGTGTCTTGGCTCCCAAGCGCCCCGGCTCAGTGTCACTCCTCAAACTCCTACACAGATGCTTGAAAAAAATGCTGCAGAGACGACATTCAGACATGAGCCCTCCTCAGAGTACGCAGATGTGGACCCCTGGGAATTTGTGACCAATTTTGCGTTATGCGGGCACTAGGAGACGGATACGGGGTCACCGTCAACGTTTTAGACTATGTAAGGACAAGTCAAAAGAAATTGTGTGGAATGCTATGTCCCTGGGGGAGGAGGACTTCTTTAAGGGAGGAGGGAGAGGGACCTAGGCCTGGGCCCCGTGCTCGACTCCGCATGCCTGGAGCTCCGCATGCCTCAAACTCCTTTCAGCCGGTACAGCAACAAGCCCAGACAACTCCAAGGCTTATTTTCCCAGCGACACCTTTCAGAGAAAGGGAGAGGACTCGACCTCCTCCCGGACCTGGTTCGTGAATAAACGTCGGCTTAACACAAGAAAAGGTTCTCAACACAGCAAGTTATATAACAAACATATTTGTTTATTCAATTGGTTTTCTGAATGTTTCTCTCTCCCGTGGTCATCCAACGGTTTTATTGCTTAACAGGATTTATGCCTCGGCTAGTTTTTTATCTAAAGGCTGCATCCTTGATTTAATCGAGCTTGTCCTGGATTTCACCTTGTCTGATGAGTACCCTTTCTGTGTTTGCCCCACCCCCCACATTCTTCACTTTTTTAAACCTATCCTTAACCTCACTCTGCTATCCCCTGCTCCCACCTCAAACAATAGTTTAATTGCATATGTTGGGTTACTCAGTCAAACAAGCATTGGCTTAAAAAGCTGTCTCTGAATTAAAGACCGGATCCTTCAATAACAAACTAGTAACACACAAACAAAAAGAAGCCTTTTGTTTGCAGCTACTTCTTTTATTGTGGACATTACTGATCTGTATTTAAATACAGATCTTAACAAACATATCCATACTGTCATACAAATGGGCCATAAAGTAATTCAATGGACAAGTTTTTTCAGGTTTAGCTGATCTGTCTCATTTATATTCAACATAAGGTATATTTTGTCTGAAGCATTTTGATTTTTAGACCTGTAGTTTTGCTGCTACCCTAGTTTTTGTGCCTTTAAAAATTTTTATCAGCAAAGTTGGCTCCTGCCACATAAAATACCAAGTTGATTAGTTTTAATGTTGATGCATAAATCATGGTCTACACATGCCTTTGCAAGGTCACCATTCTGTCGGTAAACAGTGGATAAGACAACTGTTATTTTTAAATATTATCAAGAAAAAAAACCCAAATTATTTAAATTTTTGAAGAACATATACTATTAAAATGAAAAAAAAATTTAAAAATTTAACTGGTGGGATTCCCATTATGTTTTTGTGAGCACAAACATTTTTACTCTTATTGTTTTTACTTCTGCTCTTTTTTATTGCACTGAACTAGCAATATGTCTTGAAATTTCCAAAACATTCAATTTTTTTGTCTTTTTTTTTTTTTCTGTAGAAATTAATAGACGGAATGTTCAGAGGCAGGAGCAGGATACATCACAACCACAGCAGGAGAAGTTCTTGACTTCTTCTGAAAATCATCTTGCAAATTTGTGCGCTTTGATGCAACTACAGAAAAACTGTGACTGACAGAATTTTAACGTCCAAGTGGCAGGGGAACAATCTGGCTACCCCATAGACTGCAATACAAATTAAACACCTGAATTATTAGAGAAAAAGAGAAATGACCCTTTCTTTTCCAACTTGAAACATTGGCGATAGGAGTCAAAGTTTTTGGCTGAATAGCACAAGCTCGAGTTCTGCGCCGAGCCCAAATCTCATCAATATTCTGACCGTCACTCAGCAGGAATTAAAAACTTAAAATCACCACAGCAACCCCAAACAGCCTGCTCCCGTCAGCTGATCAGACCACATCCCTGATGTCTGTGACGTTTATCAGATGATTGACTGATGTTTCTGTCCACAACTGCTCACACAGTGTTTCAAAACCATCTAAGGGACACAGGGATTTACACAAATTAGATCAGACTCCACTGGAAATATGTTCTACACACAAATTGCTATTTTTCTGTAATTTACACTCAATTTCAATATATTTATGCAGTGTAAAATAGAATAAATGATGGTAATTGTGCAAATATATGATGTTAATTAAAAGAAAAGAATTATTTAGCCTAATTTGTCAAAATTTTTAATGCTGATTTGCCAAGTGTCACTGGTTGTTTTCATCATGCAAATTTATGCCAATAACACCGATAAGTTTCCAGCGTTACAGTTTCAGTTTTCCCAGAAGTCAGAAATCAAAACGCAGTTTCCCCAGTGATTGCGTAGTCTAGTATTTCACAGGATAACACTAGAGCTTATGACAGAAGCACATTATGTGCGCAAAAGCACAATAGCTATGATTTAAAACAGAGTCATTTGATGAGCAATCATAATTAATCTAAAGGAACATGTGGTTGGGCCTTGTTTATTGCAAGAGCCCAGAAGAAAAGTGACCTGTCAGACAGATTAACAGTGATTCCACTGTATTGTCAAGATTGTCAAGCCAACCTGTGACTCCAGTAAAACTCATATCTCCTGCCACAGCTCAATCTGGTGCAGAGATTTCTGGCTTTCCTCCAAACATATCTCACAGGAAGCTGAGACTTTTGGCACTCGTCGGTCAACCCACGGCTCACAGCAAAGATTTTCCCTCACCTGCTCTGCTACAGACTCTCTTGTTTTTGGTCTGAATTTATTTTACGGAATATCAGAGTTTCCTCTGCCCTGTTTGACTGACACATGCATTTTCATGCCAATACTTATGGAGTGCGATATTTAATATGGTACACTAAACTGTGAGTTGTTACTTAGCTGAGCAGACTCATAATTAGTCATTTGCTGATTAGGAGTTCCTGAATGAATCTGAATCTGGTTCCAGTAAATGCAGGGCATCTGTTGGTCTTGAAAAGACTTAAAAACTATACTCTAAAAAGGTATAAAAAAAAAGTTTTAAATTAGTTTTATGAGCATCTTGAATATTTTTTCTAGCCTGCAATAGCCACGGATGTTATTTATAGAGTGTTTTTTACTTTGATTTTACAAAAACTGTCTTTTTAAAATTTAAATTAGTTATTCCATCCATTTTGGGAGATTATCCAGGTCTTGTTAACAAAAATTATTAGATATATACTGCAGGGAAATACTAACAAGAGTATGATATGAATGGCAATAAATTCATTTACTTGTAAAGTAATTTGTTCGTCCTATTGATATATTTCATTCTTTACAGAAAATATGGTATTGAATTCTATTCTATGTCTGAAAAAAGTCTTAGACTTAACCCTGTAGATGAGTTACTGGAAAGCACAGAGAATTACTGTAATAATGAATCATTAAGTTATGATAAACTAATAAATATCAATAAATAATCTGATGAATAGCCACTTCCTTCCTGATGAATTCGTTACTCCCCCTTTTTCATGTGCCTGAAGAGCCACATCATCATCGTCACTAGTCTGCGCTGCTCATTGGGTCGTGAGATATCGTCAAGAATGACTCATGAAAAAAGACGTTATTATTCTGATCCACACAAACTTATGAGCTGACCATTACCTAATGATTCATTAACACAGCTTCTCCTATGATTCATTGTTATTATTATTACAACCCCTTGTTCTCGACCTCTCATGAACGGTTCACTAAGTATCAGGTTGTTCCTGATTTGTTCCACAGCTATTTGTCAAATTTCTGTGTACTGTGTTTTAAAGTGTTATCATTATTTATATGCAAAAAAAACCAAACAAACGGGGAGCAGAGACGTTTAGCTGCTGTTACAGGGACTGAGCAGACCATGCAGAGGTAGACCAGGACCCAGTCAGTCCCTCTGCAGTGAGTAACATCTGGCCAGATACACCTGAGGACAGGTAGTCGGGCAGCTTTTGGGGTGTTACTAGCAAACCAGTACACTGCACACCTAAGATTCTTATTTTTATGTTAGAACGATCCTGTTCGTTCAGCTTTACTTTAGCTGCTTTGTTGGATATTTTACAACTTTCAGACGATGTAGTTTGATATTATTTGGTGGTTTGTTTTTTTTCTCCTAATGTTCCCAACGTGATTAAATTGTTCCTCTTCTGCTTGGTCCGGGCACCGAGATGGATCAGATCCGTAGTGAGGAGGAGCAAAAGTTTCAGAGTTTGGGGAAGAGCAGCTGATTGACAATGAAGTCTCTGAGCCACAACAGCAGTTATATTATATAGTAGTTTCTTGTAGTACAGTAGGACAATTGGCCGATTAGGAGTCTGCTAGAGGACCTTTAGGTACATATTAAATAATTAAAAAAAAAAAAAAAAACTAAACTAAAGAAAAAAATGAACAAAGAAGCAAATCAAACTATTAAGCCTTGAAAACAAATAATTATTTATATCTTTTTATATTCAGAAATAGTTTTGAAACACTGTTTAAATCTGCTGTATGTGACAGAACCTTTGAAGCAGAAAAAAAATCTATTAGACTTAAATTGCCTCATCTTTCCCCTTGCTTTCATACCACACAGACTAAATTACCATTCTGAACTCTCTTTTTCAGAACAGCGATGGGCCTGCGAGCTCAAAAGAAAGACATTGCTTCTTGCGGAAGAGCAAGGACATTTCCATGGGGAACAGAAATAAATCGAAGGTCACTGACAAGCGGGGGCTCCGGAGGACGGCTCCCCTCAGCCAGCAGCGGCCCAGCAGGAAGTCGAGCGCTGGTATCCAGTGGCGCTCCTCGCCCCCATCTATGGTCTTTAAGACGAAGGAACACGGCTCCGAACCCTCCAGTCCCCGACCTCTCCATCTGAGCGTAGCCAAGAGTTTGTGACTTTATGTGACTTTTGCTCTGGTTTACATAATCCTCAGACACCCCAGCACTGCGGGAGAAAGACTCAAACAGAGATGCAGGCTTGGACCAAGGACTTTTCTCAGATCTGCTACCAAGCGCAAACTCACCTAAACACTCCTCTCTTTCCCCAGTACAACACTCTGCTCTTGTCACAAGTTCAAGTAAAAGACATCACTAAAAAGAACTTGGCAACAGAAGGAAACGGGAAATTACTCTTTCAATCACAGGAGAAAGAATACAGAGACAAGTCAGGAGAAAAATTCCCATTTAGGGGAAAAGGAGGACAGTTGTAAGACTCATTCAAGAAAGACAGAATGCAGGATTAATCAGTCACACTCAGAGCTGACAGCCTCCTTTAGCAAGTCTTTCAGAGAGAAAAGGGTGAGGCCCCAAGGAGATGAAAACACGGTTGAAACAGTAGGAAAAAATGTTGATGAGGGCGAGGTGAAAGGTCGGATAGAGCTCACACTACCTCACAGAAAAACGTCTGTGAGGCCATGCTGTGCCCTCTCAGAGGATCGAATGTACAAATCAAATTTAGTGCAACCTTCTCACATTTCCCCCCCTTTGAGAGAGGACGTTGTGTCCCCTCGGGCCTGGAGAAATCAGGAAGTTATTGTTAGTTTTAAGACAGCAAATGACCATGTTGGAGAGAGTCACAAGCTGGAGCGTGGAAATTCTATCCACAGGCTGTGATGAAAAAAAAACACTCTGCCAGCGCAGAGAGTCAAGGCCAGGGAGGAGCACGGGCTCACATCAGGTCAAAGGTCAAGAACAAGACCCGACATTAACAGCAAGGCTTCATCTCGGTCTTGGACGGCACAAATCAAGCCTCCACACCTCCGCGTCGTGGCACATTTCCCATGCATTCCACCACGAGAAGCGGAGTCGGTGGTGGCAGCAGGGACGGAGATAACCCACCCTCCCACTGTCGCCAGTTTCCCAGGCTCCCATCCCATCTTCCCCGCCTCGGCCTTGACGGGCCCTGTTTAAACCCATTGCACTAGAGAGGCTCTTGGTGAGGCTGAGGAGGGATGGAGGCCCTCGGGGAAACTGGAACTGAAGCAGGACCATGGACCTGCTGGATCTGGCCTAGTTCCTTGGCAGATGTCCTCCTCTTTCTCCAGCCTGAACAGAGATAATAGAACTCAGGGTAACTTTATATGTATATTCAACACGACATTTTAATGTTTTTGAATTGATTTTGCCACACTTTCATTATTTTCCTTGATTGAGAATCTATTTTTTAGTTCTCGTTCTGGGATTCATTTCTGTTAATAGATTACTGTTAAAAAGCCTATATTGACTTCATACGTCAAAGCACATCCTGTGTTTATTGATGCTGGGATGTAACACAAATTTTCCCTTTCTGTCATAAAACAACAGTCAAGTGCCCATAACAACACTGAGACATGTTTTGTTTGTCGTTCTCTTGCTCATACTGGCCATTAAAAGATCTTTTACTAACGCAATTTCAAATCATGTCTGTCCAGAGAAAACACAAAGGGAGTTTAACACTAAACAGACCGTAAATTTGGATGATAACCAACTGATCTGATAAACTCAGACAGCAGAAGCTTCGTATTAGCTTCAGATAAGCCTATACAAATACTTTTGATTTTCTGCCCTTATATCAAAAGTGCATTACGGACGGATCTTTTGTTGGCCAGCGTGAACAAGAGAGTGAGTGGAAGAAGTCTATTTTTAAAAACCCTCAGAAAGGGAAGCTCTGAGGAGGCATGGCAGGATAAACAAGGAGGAATGAGGAATATCTGACCTCCTCAGAGCAGAGACCAAGCTAGTCATCTGCTGGTTGGCGGGGGCTAGAGAAAGGATGTAGACCAGGTTAGGCAACTGTGTTGCATGCAGGGACCAAAATGAACAGTTAAAAAAAAAAAACAAAAAAACAAAAAAACCGATATCACCGACTAAGTCCTTTTATCTGATTAAACACGTTTTAATCGGTGAAATCAGCTGGTGCAGTGTTTGTGCATAATCAAGACCTGCAGAAACTTATGTTGAAATACATAAAACACATACAAACCATGGCTGTACAATACACAGGGACGCTAGAGTTTGACCGCAATTGATTTTTCAGAACTGAAACTGAAAAGTGCCTTATGAATAAAATTGTATGTAAATTATATGTATAAGTTTTTCGAAAACGGACAATCTGATGGTAACGCCCAGTTAATGCAGTTAATCTTGTGTACATCATGAAAACAGTCGAGGAGTTTGCTAGAAAAAAAAAAAAAGATGCACGAGTCCTTTGAGAGAAGATCAGGGCTAGGCTATGATGGCAGATGTCCCCTGTGTGTGTGTGTGTGTGTGTGTGTTTTCATGTCTAGGGAATCAGAAAATGTTCAAAAAAAGACTTGCACAAACTGCCTCTTGAACAAGATGAGCCAGATAAAATGAAAAAAGCACACACTTCATGGAGATTTCACAGGTAAAAAAAAACAAAAACCAAAAAAACAAAAAAGAGGTTTTGAGGTATTTGCAGTAGATCTAGAAATGAACTGATCCACAATCTACCACATCTGGGCAGCACTTTGTTTGCCAGGAAGTAGGCTGGTGTTTTTATCAACTTAGTGTTCTGCCAGTTTCAGCTTTCAGTTTTCTGCCCCCCCTACAATGTTATCTTATCAACACAAAAAAGCAGTTGTCATATTTTGCTGCATTTTTTTAACCACTTAGGATGATTTGCTTTCCCTGTGCTGACTTTTTCATCCAGCGCCATCATCAGGTCAAAATTTTAATTTGGTCAGTACCTTGGTTTATGATTAAAAATACCCAGATAAATCAGTATTTTTCCCATCACCCTCGGCTGTACCTTGTGTTAAGTGTGAATGAGCAAGTGATGGCACGTTGATGCCCTGGACCAAGCTGATGAAAACATCCACCGAAGCCTCTGGGGGCTGTTAGTCTTGTTTTGATATTTCTGATATTTAGCATTATTTTCCTCAGTGACTCTGTTTGGATACGGAGACAAGGTGGCAGGAGGCTGCAAGGGAGGCAACCTCCTCTGTGCCGGGGAAGAGGCTGAGGTTGCGGGGATCCAACCCAGTCCGCACAGACCGAATCCAGGGAGGTCCAGGTCGTCCCTTGGTGGGAGGAAATGTGGTCTTGTGTCGGAGAAGATGCATCAGGGGGAGAACAGTGTCCGGGGATGGATGCTGGCTTCAGTTAAAATGTAGAATCAGGTCCACTCCGTGTTAATACATAGCCCCTGATTCAACAGCATGGCTCCTTCCTGTGTTTTCAACATAAAAGGATGAGCTAGAGCAGGCTGCAGCAACACAGACACAATAATTGTTAGTAGGTTAAACTCATTATTAGTCTTCTCTTTTTCCAGGGGATTTATTTACAATCTAAAAAGAAAAGATGAAAAAGTGCCCGCGTGTCCCTTAAGCTTCAGAAATGTTGGTTTTGGCAGCTGTCACGCAGAGGCATTGCTTAACAACCTGCCCCTGGTTTTTCCCATGACATCATAGGCCTGTTCCCCAACAGCACCTTTCCAACTGGGCCGCGATTTTCATAGGCCCTTGAGATCATGACAAAGTTTCTAAATAGTCCCTAGCAAAATGAGAAATGGTTTCACTATATATTCGCCAGGTATAATTCAATCTCAGCTGTATTATCTTTCCAGGAATCACAGAATTACAAAGCAACAGCTGCTGACAAGGAACTGTTTAGTCAGTTGGGGCCCTGGGCAAAGGTGGAGTCTTTTTGTGGAGGTTTTTGCTCTTGACAGAACTCGAAGATATATAGCTTGTCCTCGATAAAATCGTTTACAAAATAGTTCAGGGAAACTAAAGTCTAAAGGCACCTGGGTGGTTTCTTCGTAACACCCCCAAGGTGTTGCTTTTGTTTTGACTTAAATTAGCGTGAAGCTATTTCCTGCTTTCCGCAACTGATGTCGTCAGGTGTGATGCCGAAGGGGGTTAAACGCATGATGGCGCAAACCCATGAAAACATCCACAAGCATCTACACTGTCAGGTGACTGTGTCACACAGTCACATACAGAGCTATGTGTTTTTTAACAGCCTTAAGTGTGTGCCTATGTACTGACTCTGTGTGTGTGTTTATGTGTGTGTGTGTGTTTGGTTCTTCAGGCCCTCAGGCAGCAGATGGAGGCACTGCAGCAGCAGTTTAAGCAGAGCGAGTGAGACTGGTCTGCGGTTTGAAGCTAGCTCGACCGGCTGATCAGAGAAAACTCGGAGCTGAGGGAGAAACTTACAGCGGCATCATCTGCTGGTCAGCTGAGGAACTGCGTCACCCCACGCCATGCACCAGCAGGGACGAACAAAGGTGTGATGTCCTGTATGGTTGTCTTTTATTCATATGAATCCCTATTTGAATTGAAATTGAACATTATCATCAATCAGTATCAATGTTTAGATGTTATTTACTGAAGTTTTAAAAAACCTGTTTTAAAATGTCATTTATGAACACTGATGTTCAAAAGTGCCTGCATAAGTCTCTTAAAGCCCCAAAATTAGATTTTCTTGAACCTGCAGAAACATTTCACAAGGCCTTAAACTTACACTAACCTCTTCTCTGGCCACATGGGGGCAGTGGAGACAACACTAAGTTGAAATATCACCACCTTTTAAGTTGATGTGTTAACTTATTAACAAACTTACTAGCTTATTTACACATCCAGCAGTTACAGAGCATCATTATTATTTATCTGAAGTCGTGTTTCTGGCTCCCTCATGAATGTTTTAGTCTCTACCACCTCCTGAGGGAAACATCTGGCTCTTCAGCTGCTAAATGCTCCACTATGTTCACCAGCTGGTCTCCAACTGTTTCTTTCTGGTGCTGATGCTGAGCAGGTAGTGATCAGTCGATTTTTAGATCTTTTTAGCCAAAAACATTCGGCTGCTGCAGCTGAAAACGATGCTATGAGAGCAGTGAGAGTGAATCAAAAAAAAAAAAAAAAAAAAATCAAAGATGAAGGACAGACATTTTGAGCTGATAAGTCTCTGTGTGTTTATCACAAACAAAGAGAGCCCTGTAGTGTTGTCTCGGTTTTCCACTTGAAATTGGATCATGATCTGTTCGAGGTCCGGTGAGAAGACTGTGGGTTTCCCAGACGGTCAAAGAGAAATCCACACTCCACCCAGTATAAGAGGAGGGAGTATCCGGTTGGGACAGTTAAGACCATCTACCCCAACAGACGACAGGAAACCGACTATGCATCGGATGCAGTACACATCAGGGAAACAAACTCACTGTCTCAGTCTAAATGAATGTGTGTGGTCCTGTGTGCAGGTGAGACTGTGTGTGTGTGTGTGTGTGTGTGTGTGTGTGTGAGAGAGTGTGTTTAGGGATGTAGCGCTGGGAGGAAGTATTCTCCAATAATGTTTTAAATAGGGAGCCATAAAACCCACAGTCATAATCATGGATCGTTTACTGTTTGTCTCACACTAATATTCCTCTCGATCAAGATGGTTATCTAGCGTGTCCTGTTCTTCGTCTTCATTGGTTATCTGATAAACGTCCTCAACAGTTTATAGCTGATATTTATTCTCTCATTCAGTGTAAATACTCACTGGCTAATGACACTGGCGGTAAATACTTGCCATCTTTACATTATTACATCTCTCTTGATCTGCTCATCACAGGAAAACAGTGAAATGATAGTGAAATGATATAGTATAAAAATCACAAAGGATATGATGCAACAAAGCCCTAAAATGATTATGATCACTTTTCTATATGATGTTATAAACACTATTTGTGTTGAGGATTCTTCTCGGTGGAAAATCCTTTGCCGTGCAGAGGTGATGTGTTGCACTATTTCTCTGAAAGTAATGTAACACACATTGGAATGAAGGATAAACAATTTTACAATACATCCAGAAATAAAATGAAAAAAAAATGAAAACCCCTTTAAGGACCAGTGCAGATCACAGGACTTTTGGTATAATTTGTGTTTGCTTTTACTGAAAAAAACATTTGATAGAATCTTTTCTCTAAATATTTCTTTTAATCAGTTTTCAGTTCATCAATTTAGGTAAGTTGAAATCATAAGCACTAAAACACACTCTGGTTGATTTAAAGCTAGCCCATGGAACTCAACAGGTAAAGCTATAGATTTAAAACCCCACAGCTTTACCGGTTCAGTTACATGGGCTAGCTGTAAATCAACCAGTTTGTACTTGGAGAACATAACCCCACAGATTAAAACACTGATAAACTTCAGCCAGAATTTTTTACGAACAAATAGAAAACGTCGGTTGTCAAAGAAGAAACCACTGTCTCTCCTGAGGCCTCCGCCTCAGCTTCCGTTTGTGTCGTCATGGTCTGTAACCTCCGACACGTTGAGACCGGCCTCATTCGTTGGTCACGGTGCAATGGCCGCACATGTCTGTCCTTTAACCCCTGCCACCTTCTTTCTTGATGGTGGGGCAAGTATCAGGTTTAGGGTCCTGCCGGTGTGGGTTGCTGTAGCTTTGGTGTTAATTATTCTTCCCCCAGCTGCACGTATCTTGTTTGAGTCAACAGGGGGAAACTGTCTTCGGTAGTCTGTGACTGAAGCGTGTTGTCTTTGGTTAAAGGTTTTTAGCAGAGGTAGTTGAGTTTGTGAGGAAGATGGTTTAAATGTTAATTCAGGGCCTTTATCCGTGACACACTAAAACATGTACAGTCCTAGAACTTTTCACATTCCTCACATAGATACAAATACTAGCTGCACAAATTAGGAATTAAAAATGTTGGAAAGGTCGTTTTTCTTACCTATAAATGCCGAAGGCACAATAACTAATACTTATTTTCATTGTGTGAGGTAAATGAAGGGTGCCTGCTGTTATCGTGGAGATAACCATTAGGTAATTACTCATTTAATACACTGAGAAGTGTTATGCACTTATGCTGTCACAGCAAACGTTTATATATAAAGAATGGTTTAGTGAAACCAAAAAAGGGTTATTTAGCCATTTCGTTTTTCTTTGGTTAAGATACTATTTATAGCTACTCCTGAACAATCTATATCAATCCAGTACAACAGCTCTGCCATAAATTCTACCCCCCCCCCCTTGACTTTATAGAGCTTTATAGTCAGTTTGAGCTCATTGTTCAGACACCTGGTCCATAAATTATCTGTTTTGGCTCATTCTCAGTGCTCTCACAGCTGCTTTCAATGGAAAAGCTCTTTCAGAGCCCACTCTACAACTGAACTGACCAGCTGGTGAACATAGTGGAGCATTTAGCAGCTAAAGAGCCAGACGTTTCCCTTGGGAGCTGGTGGAGACCAAAAAACCCAATCCCAGCCAAATTTCAAGGATTTGATTATAGCCCATATACACCACATCACTCAGATGTCACATCACTAGTGATAAAAAAAAAAACAAGAACATTTTTTTAACATAAATTTAATAAATCTTATGGTAATGCAGTTAAACCAACAGCAAGCCCGCTCACAGCGATTTCATCCGCTCATCTGAAAGAAGAAACATCTCATATTCATATATATATATATATATATATATATATATATATATATATATATATATATATATATATATATATATATATATATATATATATATATATATAACTGCTGTTTTATAAGACTTGGCACATAAAAGGTGGCTCTTGCTAAGAGGTTGTTACCGCAGTGGTAGAGCCTGTTCAGTCTCTCTACGTCCAGCTGGCTGAGATGTGACCTCTGACCTATCTGCACCCCACGCTGCTTGGGCAACACAGTGGGACTTCCATTGAGACTGAAAAAATACCTGCAGCACAATTGAATGAGATTAAGTATGTTTGTAGACAGGTATTTTCTGACTTTTCTGACGATAATGATCAAATCAAGCTGTTAAAAAAAGTTAAGATACCCAGGACTAGTCTTGTCGTAAAAATAAAATTTAAAAATATGTGTGTAGATGACGGAGTCAAAACTGTCAAACTGAGCCCTGATAACATGTTACTCTGAAGAGACGAGGACGGATCAGGACTTACTTGCCGTAGTGCATAATGGAGTTAAGGTCGTACGGCAGGTTCAGGGTGTTCCCATCTCTCCTCTTGAAATTCCTCTGTCTCCCTGTGATCAGAAAATGTTCCAAACTTATTATACAGACAAGTGGAAAATACAGTAGCTGTCTCCAAATGTGCCATATTACATACATATAACAGACATTTGTGTGTACAATTTGTTACATGAAGGCTTTTATTTGTAATTAAAATCGAGACCTGCTGTGTAACAACTAGTACAATGTTCAGTTCTTAATCCTGTTATTACCACCTCTCTGTCCAAACTTACTGTGACCCCTCAACTCACTTGTGGACTTATGGATAATTGTATGTGTTAAGGCCGCTAAAACAAATAATATAAGCAAGAACATAGTCATTTTTCCCCAAAAATAAATTTAAAAAATCTAAACCTATGAAGGAGGCAGATGATATACTGTTGAGAAAAGCTGGATTATCATAGTTGCAAGAATTGTTAAACGTCAATGGGATTTTGAATGAGGTTCTCTTAGTTCAGATAGCATGGGGTTCGGTTTCTAGAGAAAGTTAATCCTCTTTCCTTTGTCCTTTTGTTTTAACTTTTGATGTCTAAACACATGTGTCACACACACTGTCCTCGGGCCAAGGTAGATCAGCCAATCACCTGCTAAGGTAAATTTGAAAGATGAAAAACCTGTAAAGGACAATGTAAAATAGATTATGATTCTTAGAGATCTAAAGCACCTTTACTTCTGCCCCTTTAAAAAAAATAAATAAATAAAAAAAAAGATGAATGGAGTTTTAAGTGTGAAGAACTTGGACGCAACTAATGTTTTTCCATAGAGAGAATCAGGACTTCAAGGAGTCTTCACCTGGCATGATGCTCTCCCACTGCACGGTGATGTACTGATCCCGGTCCGCGCGGGTGTGTTCATGGTGCAGTCCCAGCGCGTGGATGACCTCGTGGCAGATGTTCCCCACGCTGCAGGACCGAGCATAGTACACCGGCTGGGCCCCCCCTTGGCAGCCGACGTAGGACGCACAGCTGGAGAGCACAAACATGGAGCCTCTGAGTTTATTTGTCCAAGTGTTGAGGTTTCAGAGATTTCCACCACCTCCAACATATTGGAGATGAATGAAAACTAATTTTGACCCTTTATTTTGACAAATAAATCTGTCAGGCTTTTTAACCACTGCCGAGACATGTGATCACATCAGAACTGTTCTCAGCCTTATCACTGTTCTTCCTTACAGTTAGAATTGACTAAAGGCTTTTTGTGGTCCCTCTCGTCATTGTATTTCTGAACCTCTAGTAGTGTGTATTATCAAATTATTGTTTAAAAAAAAAAAAAAAAAGGCCTTAAGAAAACATGCCTGTGGAAATCAGGTTGGCAGCAACATCTTGTACAACTCAACTTAAAACTTGAAATAGGCATGATTTTAATAGAGTTCCTTGATTTTACTTGAAATGTTTAATTTGAATTCTTTTGTGTTGCATTACTGAACTAGGTTTTATTATAGAATCAATTTTTTTTTTTTTTAGAAAATTATTTGCACTCTTACGCAAAATGTTCTGTGAATAAAGATTATTAATGCAAATAAAAACAAAACTTCCGGCACCACCAGATACCATGTGGTGAGATAATATGCCTTTTTTGGGGTAATTTGAGGGAACCGACCCTTTAACAGAAACATTTCTCACCCTTTGCCGTCCAGGAACTTCAGGTAGTTCAGCTCCGTGGTGCGCTTTTGGAAGCGGATGCACGTGAAGTCCGATATCATCTTGAGGGCAGCCTGGATGTTCGGCTCCCGGTCGGCTGTTAAAAAAGGAGGATGAACACATGGGAAACATTTTACCAGTGGCCCCAGGGTTGCTAGAGTTTGCTGGAGATGCGGAGACCCACCCAGTTCGTCGCTGATGGTGTAAGGTACAGTGGCATCTGCCCACAGGGTCTTCACAGCGTTCCTGTCCTCCTGCGAGTTCAGACATTCAGGTATCAGAACCACGATCAACTGTTCCACACGCTAAAAACACTGCAAGATCTTTAATTTTCTCAGAAAGGGCCTTGAACCTGGTTTCTTGCACATTAAAACTTGAAAAGCAGAAGTCTGAAAAATTGAATTTCAGAACCCCATGTCATTTTTGGTCCTTTTTCCAAAATTCAGTTAAGCTGTACAATATTTTTCAAGCAGGTTTCACCCTTTTGCTGGAAACTTTTTTTTTCCCCCAGGGTCTTAAAATTTACAGGAATTTTAAACGATGTGTGTTCAGCCATGTGGACAAAAACTTTTTTGCATCTCACCGGAATCAAAATGTCTCCCTCTTGGACAATCCTTTCATCTCGAAGTGCTAAGAGAATCAAATTTTAGGATTTAAAGACAAAAAGTCAATTTACATTGTTTTCATGAAAACAATTCATTTTTTATATATATATATATATATATATATGTGTGTGTGGGTGTAACATATTTAAAATTCACCTTCTAAGGTTTCTGCGCTGAGGGTCTGTGCTGGTTCAAGTGGGAGGGAAACAGTCCAACCTACAGAAATCTCATTTCAATCATGTAAAATTTAGAAAAATTAAATCTGAAACAAACAAGTCTCAAAGACTGATTAGCAGCAACCAACCTGGAGCGGGACTGGTTGCATTGTGGGTGTCATTGAAAGGAAAAGCAACAGCTGAAAAGAGACAGACATCCAGTAAAAACTCCAACAAAAACTCACTCAAGTCTGAATAATAACTAGCATTTTACATATATGAAATATACTAAGCAGCCACTTGTAGGAGGTTCTGTAGAAGATGCCTGTGGTGCACCAAGCATGGACGTGACAGTCACACTGCCTGTGGAAATGAAGGGGATCGATCCATCATAATTCGTTTCATCAAGTTGTGGCAAAATATCATAATTTGGAGAGCAACAACCTGCAGCAGGCGTGGAAGCTTCCTGGGATGGAATGATGGGGACACTACTGACTACAAAAAAAAAGAAGAGAGTCAATAATCCTCATTATTCAGCAGGATATCTGCAGTTTGAACATCTAAGTCTTTACCTGTCGACAGGCAGATGAAGGCCAGAAGCCACATAGTGAAACGAGGCTGAGAATTTCAGGAAAATAATAAACTAGAGAAGCTGTGGACCTGAGGCCTTTCTGTCAGAGACCTGACGAGCCAGTTACCGTCAGGCCGAACAGGTGTGATCACTTTGCATTGATTGTGTGACCTTTCAGCTGTCGAGAGAACTACGGCAGATCTCTCAGTCATAGGTTTCACTGAGGGGACTTGAAGACTTTTAAAAGTCAACAGTACTGATGGTGTTGTGTGTGTAAGTGTATATATATATATATATATATATATATATATATATAAAGCTTTTTCAGCAACTGAGACTGAAACAGGGAACCCCCCCCCCCCCGAAAACTGGACTATTGATTAGACACACCCCCCCCCCGCTTTTCTAGAATAAGGCTTCCCCAATAAGGCCACAAGAGGGCGCAATACGACGCCTTAACGCCCGAAGGCTCTGAAGTTGAATAATGAGCCGTGAGTTTGAGGCACAGCTGCAGGTTTCCCTCAGGCTGAGACCTGCCTCCAAAAAAACCCGTTATAGGTGGTTGAGGTCAGAGTAACGTGAGGGGTAACAAAAGTTAGCGGTGACTGAGGCAGGATTAGAACAGGATCACCCTGTAAGACAAGACTCGGGGCTCAAACTCAAATCGTCCTCCCTGGGAACCATGAGAAATGCTGCGTTCAGGTCCCACTGAACATAAAGAAGTGTATTGTATATACCACTGTGTAAGGCTGTATGTGACTCTGTGATGAGTCAACTACACTGTTATTCCAACCAACTGTTGATAAAGAGTCAGAAAACCCACATCGAAGTTTCCATGTGTGGTCTCTTCAATTTGCTTGTTTTTTTTCTCTAACCAACGATCAAAAACCCAAAGATACACTTACTGTAATTTTTTTTAATCCTTTGTGGCTGTTTAAAAAAAAATCCCCTCCTAATGCCCTTTTATTGTAAATGATGGGGGACAAAATCCTCCTCCACAGTCCTCACTCTGTGACCAATGTATTCAGAAGTGTATCTGAAGCTAATATGAGGCCTCGGTCATTTGAATAAATGGGCGTCTTAGAAAGTCTTTTTAGAACAACACCCCGTCCCCTTTTTTTAAATAAATATCTTTGAGGTGTGGCTCCTCTCGGACACAATGTTTAGGGAAAACATAAGAGGATTAAACTTCCTGACTGGACTGATTTGGACAGTTGAAGACTCATTTTAGCTTCAACCAAACTGTTGATAACATTTTTACTAAGAAAAACGAGTGTGGATTTCCTTCCCCCTCGAGTACGTTAAAAAGCGCATTAGGAACAGATCTTTAAATTTGCTGTTGGGTGATTACAGCAAACAAAACATATTTCATTGATGAAAATGGCGCCTGAGACAGACTTTTCAAACACACAGACTATGAGTGGTATTAAAAATGTCTTGAATTTTAATATGGTGAACTCTTCTGAAAACTGTTTATTGGGGTTTTTCTCTGGTTCTCTCCTGAGAACTGGAAACGCTTGGTCTGGGTGGATGCGGTAAAAACAGCACAGAGGATCGCCGGGGACCGTGCTCCCAAATCCTGGACACATGGTATATTTACACTACATTATTCTACCCCTATCTGTTATATCAACATCTACCTAATCTATTGTGCATTACTCCTTAAGCCGCGCTGTTTCCACTGTTACCGTCTTCTTTCCCCACCGATGCTCGTTTTTCCCACCATGATAAAAACCCGTCCCGGGCCTCGGCCGCGCCGCTCGTTCTCCCGCGGGCCGTGAACGCGCCGCCAGTCACCGTCATGTGATGTCCTGTCATGTGGTGCAGTCACTTCCTACTGATTTGGTCCGGAGCAGACGGACTCTGCTGTATCATGTCGTCTTAGTCGGGCTCCGCAGACTGAACCCGCCGCCGATAAACATGCTGTTTCGGTGTCAATCCATCCGCCGTGCACCCCCGAGGCCCGTCCTCTGGTTCCTGGCGTGCCTGGGGTGTTTGCTGGCCCGGTCCGGAGCGGAGGAGGACGGCGGCGCCACAAGCCCCTGGTACCAGGACCTCTGCAGGTAACGAACACACCTGCAAACGCCAACGCTGCGGCTACGAACACAAACAAATAGCGTCGTTTTATTCAATGACGGCGTCTCCTCCGTGTGTTTTAAAGCGGAGCTCGACTCGATTCGCGGATAAATCGCTGGGTTGTTTGTTTCGTCGTTGCCAGACACACGGTGTCACACCAGCCCCGACGCGATAAGAGGGTCTCCCGTCAAAACCCGGCCGGTAAACAACCGGTCGCCTCTTTGTTTCGCTCTCACAACCAACTTTTAGATTCGCTCCGCCGACGTTGAACTCCCGCGGCCGACGGCGGAAAACATCGCCGAAAACACCGTTCATATCTTTTCTCTGCGTGAAAACGCGCCGCTCGACAAGTTTCGATCCGCCACGGTTGATTCGAATGAACTCGAAAAAAGAAACCCGTTCAAAATGGTCCCAGGCTAAAACGAGTCGACGCTTATTTTCTGTTCTGAGGTTGTTGTCTTTGTTGTTGTCGTTGTTTTTGTTGTTTGTTTTTTTTTAAACAAGCTGAAGCGCAGCCTAGCTAACTGCTAACGTTATATTGAAAAGTTACATGTCATGTAACCGCTAACGCTAACGCTAACTGTTAGCGACGTTAAATCACATGTTTTTGAAGGGGAACCTGGAATGACAGTCTTTACATAAGGTAACGGTGCGTGCGTGTGTGTGTGTGTGCGTGCGTGTGTGTGGAAAGCACCAGAGTACTTTTACTCGAGTACTGTACATGAGCACAGAGTTTGAGCTACTTGTACTTTGAGTATACTATAATACTCTGAATTCCCTCTGAATTATAGTAATTCAGAGGGAATTGTACTTTTTTCCCCACTACAGTTTTTTTTGGCAGCTTTAGTCACTCATTACTTTAAAAATGCAGATTTTTACACATACAAGAGACTGTGTGAAGAGCTTGAAAAATGATTTATTATAAATTAAACTACCCTAGAAATAAATGCAAGTAGAGTTTAAGAAATTAGTTGATTAGTGGACTGACAGAGAATCAATTGAGTCTTAAAAAAAAAAAAATCTAAAAGATACTAAATATTTCAATTTAGATTTTAGTTTCCAGCTTTTCCAATATGAAAGGTTCCTGGTTTTCTTTTAAATTATTTTAACCTCCAAATATTTTTAATACTTCTGAGGTTTGGACAGTTAGTTGGACAAAACAAGCTTTAAAAGTGTTACTTTGACTTCTTTTCTTTTTAGTACTTGAAGTATGTGTTCCTGATTACACTAAGATACTTTTACATAACATTTTCACTGCAGGACTTATCGAGTACTGTAATCAAGTACTTTTACAGTCTTATATGCATACTTTTTACTTTCATGAAGAATCTGATTGTTTCTTCCTCCGCTGACCAGAGGTAATGTTACAATACAAACTGCACAGAGTGCTGGATAAATACAATGTTGTTCTCCTTTCCTCAGCCCTGTTCAGGCTGCTGCTGTTCAAATATTGACACAGCAATAAGGCAGAGATAATGATAACAGGTGACTGAGCCTGTAATGTCAGGCTGGTTGCTTGTTGTTTCCTTATTCATATAAGGAGGCTGTTTATAAAAAGAAATAGGTCATTGGAAAAACTTTCCGGAGGTCTAACTGGAAATGGTCTGGAGGCAGTAATAGATGAAGTATTATCCAGATCCTTTTAAGTACAGTTTTGTGTAGAGTGACATATTTTGTTTGATTTTTCGCGGTGAAAAGAAGTAAACAAGATCCCTGCAGCAAACATACTTTGAAAATGAGCCCCAAAATGTCACTGCCCTTTTACTTTTTATTTCATAAAACTAAAAAAACGAACACTAGTTCTGGCATGATCAAAAGTTTTGGTGTTTCCTAGGCTGGCGTCTTTCAACTTTCACTTTCTGACTGACTGCAGGACATTTGCATCCACCGTCTGCTGATAGTCAGTGGAGTCTGCTCTTCCCTCTGTCTGCGCAGTGTTTTCAGTGTTCGGCTATTGGATCGATAGACTTAAAATATCAGTACATATGAAAAATAACCGGCACATTTTTTTAAAAAAATTTTATGTAAGGCCAAGATGACAATTTCTTGTTTGTTTGTTTTTTTTGTTTGTTTTTTAACACACGAGACACACACAAAAAAAGCAACAAATCTTAACAATCGAAAAGTTTTTTCCTGTCTTATATCACTGTGAATTGAATATCTCTGGGGTTTGATCAGACGAAGGCCTTTGAACACATCATTACCTTAGCGTCAGGAAAACTGTGGTAGGCATTATTCACTATTTTCAGGTTTAGGGCTAAACGAAAGTTGCAGCCCCAGCAGAAGCAGTGACAGACGTCTGACTCACCTCTGCTACCATTGTCAACAGCTCTATAAATCAGCGAATCAATATGTAGCAGCCTCTCCACCGAGTTTGATTGCGTACTCTGTCTCCTCTCCCTCACTTCTTTTTGCTCTTTTATTTGCAGCTACAAATGGGAGGCTATAGACCGGGACAACAAAGTGAGCTACACGTTCAAGCTCTGTGACTCCTCGCCACAGACCACCTGTGGCCCCAGCACCGCCGTCTGCGCCCAGGACCTCGCCGCCAAAGTGCAGCACTCTGTTGGTGAGTATAGCCGCTAGACCTTCTTTTTTTTTTTTTTTTTTTTTTTAAATCGGGTGCCTTGGCATTGTGGCAGTCTTTCGGCTAAACATGATAAAGATGCTCATAAGGAGAAAAAAAAAGTCTAGGAAAGTGTTGTGGTCGGAAAGTTTGAGCGAGATTTTGACAGGTTCTCTTCAGCATGAATAAAGCAGCGCTCAAAATAGCGTAATGGACTCTGTGACACCTTTAAGAGTTGCTGTTATGTGAATAATGTCGCTGCTTTTCAGAGGCTATAATCACGCAGAGGCCTGCGGCGAAGGTTTAAGTGTCGCTGTTGTGGTTATGAGGGTTTCGGACACTGAGAAGCCCGATGTCTCCTACGATAGTGAATTATGTGACATGGCTTACCTGCGATGGGATTGCCAGAGAGTTTCAAGGGGAACGGGCTTTTCTTTTTTCCCACTAGTCAGGAGTGAGGGTCGAGCCGTGTGCACACACGCACCATGGAATCGCCACAGCACCTGATCAACGGACTAATCGATCAGTGTTGATCATCGGGCGCCAGGACACACGGCTGGATTTCCCCTCGTAGCTGCTGTGACAGGATCCCCTGTAAAGCATAGTGCGCTGGTTTTTAATATCAATGCAGTCGTATCCTGCTGCTGCTGCTAAATTTGAACTTGAGAACGCAGACAACATTACAACATGTCCTTCGTCTTCCAGCCCCCTGTGGCTCTTGTTATTCTCCTTTTCTTACTTGGCGCACTTCCGCTACTGGCAGAAAGCGATGCCGCCCTTCGCCTCGGCTGGTCGATTGACCTGTGAGAATACAATGAACAGGTTCTGGTCGCTCAGAAATCCTGGTAAAAACAGGTGAGTGCTGTCAGTTACACAACATACAGGGTCAGTAAAGTCAAACGGTGTCTGTTCTGCTATAGTCTCGATGTTGAAGTCTTTAACAAAGAGGCAAGTTCACAGTTACTGGCAACTTTTTCCGTTTTTTTTTTTTTTTTGTTGTTGTTTGTTTTTTGTTTTTTGGTCCTGGCTACATCCCTTGGTTGCTAATAAAATCCAGGTTCTGTCATGTGCCGTCGTTTAAAGATTCTCTCGACAGCTCTGCCATTCCCTGCTGTACTTTGGACATCACTTGCCGTCTCTTGTGCAAAGTTGCAGACATCAGCTCAAAACGTGGGGTTTGCAAGTCACCTTCGTTCTCACCAGTGGAGGCAAAAAGAATAAAACCAATTATGTCCGGCAGCATGTTCAGAGTGGGTGCAGCCGGAGTCCAACCTTCACAGTCCTTCGGGCAGCCTGATAATGGCCTCCAGCCCATCGCGCTGTTCTGTTAAAAATCCTAATGACGTTTGTTCGTGACTTCAAGGAGCCAGGTGCCCATAGGCCGATGAGCTGTCGTTGTTCTTCGAGTCTAACGCGTCCCTCGTGTCTTACGACAACCACGCAGCGGAGCGTTTGACGGTTCTTTTTGGCGACACTGCTCGAAACAAATCTCTTGTTCACGGGCCCCGTTTGGGCCTCGCGTTCTCCACCCCAGTCCATTTCTGCACGAAGGATCGGGTTAGCTGTGAACTGACGGCTAACAATTAATTGACTATATGCTCTATGTATAAAATGACAAAAAATGGTGAAGAGTGCCCGTTTTAATTCCCCACATCCCAAGCTAACATCTTCAGATGTCATGTTTTGTCATTGGTCCTAAACCCAAAAATACTCAGTTTATTGTCATTTTATTCTCATTTGTGACCCAAAAAAAGAATAAGATCTTCACATCTGAGAAGATTTTGGAAGTTTTGCTTCAAATGAAAAAATTAAAAGGATTATTTGACCATCATAATAGTTGCTGATTCATTTCTTTCCTCGTGGCTGACTTGACCCAATGAATGGTTTTCTAGATGCCAAGGGAATTGCTGCTGTGTGAATCAATCTGTGGGAGCTTTGTCGGTTCATTGGCAGATCTGATTTCTGTGCTGATGAGGCTGAATCTGCTGCTGCTGGTGTGTATGTGTTTCCTAGGAGGTCTGACATGTCTTGGCCTTGCTGTTCATCACCTTTTATTATTCTCTGTCACCGGCCAGCTAATGTTTTCTTGCCGTAATTCCATCATTTAGATGAAAGGAAGCCTGAACCAAAGTCCAAGACATTTTCACTGAAATTCTGCCGTGGCTCTTCCTTCTGGGTGATAATCCAAACACTGCTGTCCCACTTGTTTGTGGTCAACCTGTAGTGCCCATGCGAATATTGTCTGTCACCGCTTGTGAGTCAGACCTGACCTTCAGTGAACAGACACAGCCCCGATCTCTGCCTAACGATGCCAGCGTAAACCGATTAAGCTCAGTCCGAAGCAGTGGCTCTGTCGCGCTCTCTGTTCGGAGTCTGGCAATTTTTTTTTCCACAGTCCTTTCCTCCTGTGAACTAATTTAAACCGAATAAAATCGGGGGGGGTGTTGCTTCTTAACTTTGAGTAATTGCTGTTTTTCTGTGTTTTTCAATGGAATTTGTTTCAAAAAAGTCAATCTGAATGTTATTTTATTGAAAGAACATGATCAAGAATACAAACTTGCTTTTTCCTTTTTATCTTTACATGAGTTAACTTTGTTCAAAATAGAGCTGCCACGATTAGTCAATTCATCACCAAACATTTTGTTTCCAGCTTCTCTAATATGGGGATTTCCTGCTTTTTGAAGATGTCACTTTGGGGTCTTGGAAATTGTGAGGTTTTTTTTTTTTTTTTTTCGCTGTCTCTTTTCATTTTATAGAATGAAGGGTTGGATAAGGAAATTTAAAACTCGATAATGGTAATGATATTTAGTTGAAGCTTGCGTCACATGTTTTTCTTCTCCTCATCCAAAATCTCTCCCATCTTTTGCTCCACACGCCGCTTCCTGTCGGAACGAGCCTCTCTAATTTGCCTCGTTAGCGCGGACGCGCTCGTTTGTTTGTTTATTGTTCCCACAACAATCGGACTCATTCATTAATTTTTAGTGCTGCTCCACTTTTTTTCCACCCTGGGCCGTGTGCATCCCCCGACCCCTCTCTCCTGTGCAAAGCCCCATGCTTTTTTTTTTTTTTTAAACCACCAATTAAAATTGTTGTTATCCCAGGGGACCAACGAGAGGCCTCCGTTGTCACTCATTAATATTTTTGATACATTTTTTGAATATTTTAAATGACTCTTTTGAAGGAAGAATTGACACACAGGCAGAAATGTAAATCACTTCTCTTTACCCTGATACGGTCATCTGGTCTTATCTATATAACTTGTTGCACATTTGAATGACTCTCCAAATGCTTCATTGAATGCTCTTTATATGTTTTTTTTTTTTTTTTTTCTTAAATCTGGATCTGAAAGTGGATCTTCACTTTCAAGCATGAGTTAACAGTCATCACATCTCGTGCGTTCAGCTATCAATTTTAGCTGCAGATGACTTAAATTCTGACTTGGGGCCAAGTGTGACTGTTTCGAGGCCGTACCCCCATTTTTAGTTACGTCACGGCTATGACCTCATCGGAGCAGACAGGCCACCAGTCAAGGGTTATTTCCAAATCCCACGACAGCGTGAACAACAGCCTGTCCTGCGGCTCGAGGCCGTGACCTTCCCCTCGTGACAGGGCTGGTGTTTGGTAGCTCTCAGCCAGAGGGAGAGAGTGTGTGTCATCTGACTCAGAGCTCTGGCTATGACAAGGAACTGCCGACCGAATATCAAACACTCGCGCTGTTGGCATAGTCCATGTCCAGCTTGTTTTTTTGTTTTGTTATTGTTTTGTTTTTGTTTTGTTTTTTCCAGGATCTCCTTATATAGTTTAACTTAAAAAGAAAAAAAAATATGTGTATATATATTTTCAAAGAGGGAAGATCAAATAGAAAGAGAAACTTGGCCGGAGATGGGCTGGAGTTTAGTCACACATGCCGACCTATCACATGACACAGTAGCACATCAACAAACAGAAAACTCACAAACAGAAATAGACACAAATCTCATCTCTCTCTCTCTCTCTCTCTCTCTCTCTCTGTCTGTCTGTCTGTCTGTCTGTCTGTCTGTCTGTCTGTCTGTCTGTCTGTCTGTCTGTCTGTCTGTCTGTCTGTCTGTCTCTTTCTTTCTTTCTTTTTTCTCCTTCCTGCTCTTTCCTTAAGGCTTTATTCCTGCTCTCTGCTTGGCTCTGCTCAGAAACCAGACACGCTTCTTCCTCACACTTTGACGTTCATGTCACCTCTGCTTCATCTAATTAAAATCTTTGGATGAAAAAAAAAACAACAACTCTTGCTATAGAATTGAAAAGCGGCTGTTTTTCAGAGATCAGGTCTTTCAGAGATCAGTGGCTGTGGAAACTGGGGCCACAACTACTAGTTGTTAGTTATTAGTTTTTCCATGCCTTTTAGATTAATCATGGATTAAATGTCTGAACCTATTAACCTATTAAATATCAGAAAATAGCGAAAAGTTCTAATCACAATTTTTCTCAACCCAAGGGGGATGTCTCCAAATTGCTTTTTTCTTTTGTCCGACCAAAATTTCAAAAGGGCTAATGATTTTACTGTCACGTAAGAAAAAAGTGAAACGTCATCATGTATCACCTCTTCCCCTCGATTTTAGCTGCCTGGCACAGAAATCTTTGCCGTTTTGGTTCAGTCTCATAGTGTCAGATAAAGAGTTGAATCGAGGGAAACTGACATTTCTCCTCGCATCCTGGAGGCTTCTTCAGGTTCCATAGGGTCGTTTTCAGCTGTGAAGTCGTTCTAAAGAGCCAGATGCTCCCCTCAGGAGGTGGTGGAGACGGAGCCAAAAGAAGAATGAATATTGAACATGTATTTGCCAGGCAGCCAGAGACATGACTCCAAATTAATGATAATGTTGCCTTGTAACTGCTTGACAAGTAAATAAGCAATCTGTTTGCTAACAAATTCACTATAGCACCTTGTAAGATAATGAATTGTCAATGTTGCGTTCATACCTTGAATACGCGGCCCAAAGTGTCCCAAAAAAGAAAAAAAGCCTTTTGGTCGTCATACTTTTGTACTTCTACATATGTAAAGTTCTGAATACAGGATTTTTGTTTACTATTATTAAAAAGACAGGAACAAAAAACCCCAAAATAAACCCTGAATAAATCCTAACATTTGAATTACAACCAGAAAAAATGATCCCTTTTCATTTTCCTTGAAAAGTTACTGAAAATATTTTTCAACTGTGGAAATAGCCAATCACAGCCAATCGATTAATCGGGTAATCATTTCAGCTTTATCTAATCAAAGTAAACCAGAGGAATTTCAGTGCAACCGTGAGTGTTGCATAATCTGCTACTTCTCCGTGTCATAACACTGCCGGGTAAGAGCTGTAACCGAAATATGAGCAGGGCTTAAGTCGAACTGCTGCAGCAGGCCGGAGACGGACGGCGCTTCATGTAAACGGTGTCAAGGCACAGACAGCTCTGCCGGTGGCAATTGCGTTTTCAGTGTTAGTAGGTCACGGCGTTGCTCAGTAACAGTCCTTTATCAGCGCCTTTCGACAGTAGTCCTGCCGTGTCGGCGGGAGCAGAGAACACACGCTCATAATCACACATCCAAAGTTCACGAGTTTCCTTAAACTGCCTTTTAATAGGAAAACCGAGATGAAAGATTTATGAATAGAGCAGAGAAACTAAAGTGCAAACAAAGGACCAGGATAAGGTCATCAGTTAAATGCAGGCACGAACACAATTACAGCTCATTACAGAGGGATTAAAGTGCTGTTGCCCTTAAGAATAAAGCAAAGCTTTACTTGGTGAACTGACAACAACAGATTTCTTCCCTGCAGTCATTTAGCTTTTTTGGAAGTAGATTTCACTTTCCTCCAAATAGCAAAGCAAAACTTCAAACCCAGTGTTCTTGACTTTAGACGACATCCACCCACCTCCCACCCCCCTCCCCAAGTAGGCTGATTTATAGGGACAGCACTGGAAAAAATGGGCATGGCTGACCAGTGCTGATCCAAACTCTCTGCAGCAACAGCACTGGGTCCCAGTACATTTATATCCTTGGACTTGACTGGACACTGACCTATTGGGAGGAATTAAAAACCGTGGCCTGTTAAGCAAAGGACCCCTGTGTGTGTGTGTGTGTGTGTGTGTGTGTGTGTGTGTGTGTGTGTGTGTGTGTGTGTGTGTGTGTGTGTGTGTGTGTGTGTATCTATAAATATATCTATATCTACCACCCTCCTCTCTCTCTCTCTCATTCGCGCACACACACACACACACACACACACACACACACACACACACACACACAAAAAGCGTTCCATGGCTTTACTCAACTGCCTGAGTCTTAAATCTAGCCTGTGGCTTCATGCAGGACATTTCCCACCGCTGTCTGCGTCTGATGATAAATGAACACTCTACTTGGAGGGGGGGGGTATTACCACTACCACACAGAGGTTTATCTTGTGTGTTTGTTAGCTTAAAGGTCCGTGGGTCGGCAGAGGTTAAGATATTGCTCTGCCACACTGTCTGTTGCGGTAACATACAGGGATATATCCAGTCTGAGAATGAGGGCCTGGGTGTGTTTGTGTTGGATAATCTCAGGGACCTTTACCCAGTAAAGGTCCCTTCACTTATTTACTGCTTAGACTTTCATCGGTTCTGCTTTTTATGTCACTAACCAGACGAGACACTGAGACACTGTTACCAAGCACCAGGATCTCTACAGCCAATCTTTACATTGCTTTATATAGTTTATATATGATTATTAATGAGTGGTGAAACATAAAAAAAAAGATCAACACAATCGCTCTTTTTGTCCTTCTTGCAATTTTAATGTTATTTCTTTATCTTTTCACCCTTTTTCCAATTGTAATAATTGTAAAAGATCTCTACTTAATTCAGAATTTGTGTAATTATTCTTGACATTGCTGCTCACAGTCACAAAATAGTTAACTTGAATGAAATTCTACCTATCTATGAAAGAAAACAAAGGCCTTGAAGAGGCGTCAGGTATCTGATTGACTCCGTATTTCTCTGTGCAGGTGAGCTGTCCTTGCAGAGGCTCTCCGGCTCAGTGCTGGACTTCAACAGTACAGAAAAATGTCCAGGGAGCAACAGCAACAATATACAAACTAGCATCAGCTTCCAGTGCGGGAAAACAATGGTAAGTCTCAAAAGGCAAGCGTGCCATGCTTTTTTTTTTTTCTTTTCTTTTCTCCCCTCAAGAGATGAGTTTATGGTGATTCTTTGAAAATATTGAAGAAACTGAATGAAGTTCGGTATTAGTTGCTTTTAGTCCAATGTGTCAGCCAACCTGTTCCATACTTGTAGGTTTAAACTAACATGATATATCATGTGTATATGCCTCTTTGTTTGAATTTAGTTTAGGCAAATTGGATAATCTGTTGGTTTTTAAATTAAGTTAAAATTTTTAGAAAATCCAGAAGTCAGCCTTTTGTCATATATTAATGTAATGTCACTTTTTATTTGATGGACTAAAAATAGAAAAAGCTCAATAGTGATCACAGTGTGTTTAGAAGTTTGGGCTCTACATAGGAAGACTTGTGCTCCCCTCGTAGTCGGCCTCTTTTCACTTTCATTCTCTTTGCTGATCTTTAGTAGAGTCCATTGTTCCCTCGGTTTTTACTATGCCGCCGGCTGCCGTCCAACCCCAATATTTACTTCTTTCACTTTAAATTGAAAAAAAAAAAAAAAAAATCAACAAAATATTTCTTTTTCAAAAAGGTGACCGGACTTTTGCATACAAAAGTATGTAGTGTCTTTCCTCATGTCTCTGTCTGTATAATCTCCCTCTGCGATGCCCCTTGTGACATCTGCACAATAATTTTACCTACTGGATTTGTGAGCCGTCACATGGGGTGTAACATTGGCAAAATTCTGTTATTTTTGTCCTATTTATTTGTTCTTCAAACACAACTTTAACATGTAGCACAATGAGAGGAGAGCACTAAGTTTTTGCTGCGGGTTTCCCCTGAATCAACCAAACGTGTCCTGGCCAGAGACCTGAGGTCTGTCAATAGGAATCCAGGTGTTTTTTGAACTTTACTTGAGCGAGAAGTCTCATGATGATTACACACTTACGCTGTTGTGCAATATCGAGGAAACATTATCGTGCTTTGCTGTCTTTGGTCAGTTTGTTTTTGGCAGGTTGTAACTTGCAAAAAAAAAAAAAGAAAGAAAGACCCAACTGACATGTTGGAAGTGAAACAAGGATTCAAACCCTCCCAGTATTTTTGAGCTTTCGTTTGACTCAATTTTGAATAAACAAAAGTTATAATTAGAATTATAATTGAAACAAACATTAAAAAAAAGAAAATACAAAATGATCTTAATTTGATGGAGTTTGCTGTCAACTGCATTGAAGAGATGTGATTGAGTGTAAACAATGTGGGATAATGATAGTCACCTGCTGTTTTTCTTCTGCTCATTTGAGTCAATGGTTTGTGTGACTATGTTTGGGGGATGGGGGGCAGGTGGTTGAACGGTGGGTTGACATTAGCAAGTGTCATTTCCTGTTGAGTTCTGTTCTGTTTCAATAGAAGTTGATTGGCGCCTGATTTTGAGAAATGAAACTTTTTTTTTCTTTTAATGAAACTTTTCACTAACTCATCTGATGCTGAGGTAATGAGAATTTAAATCACATGAGCCATAAAAAAACAATTGGCCTCAGCAGAACTGTGCCACTGGTAGAGAGGGGACATTTATCTTTTTTTTTTTTTTTTTTTCATATACAGACATGATTCATTTCTTTGCTATAAAAGGGTTTTTTTTGGGGTGGGGGTAGTTACCAACCAGAGAGGGACTGTTCTGAGGGACTTGAAGTGGAAAAACAAATAAATGTCACATTAAAAAAATAAAAAGCTCAACTGAGAACCTCTGCACATTGAATATTTATTAAAATATATCATTCTCAAATTGACTTTGTTAGTTTAATACAGTGGCTGTGTTGTATTCTGTGTTTTTCTCAATGCAGCTCTTAGATTCGCGACTTGACTTTCAGACCTGAATGGTCCTGTTTTACTTGCGGTATATTTATATTATTCATGACTTAAATAATGTGTATGGTCTTGTTTTAACA
The DNA here is from genome assembly GCA_016859345.1 of Istiophorus platypterus. Classification (NCBI taxonomy): domain Eukaryota; kingdom Metazoa; phylum Chordata; class Actinopteri; order Istiophoriformes; family Istiophoridae; genus Istiophorus; species Istiophorus platypterus. The sequence goes on along the minus strand of CM029133.1, from coordinate 20,171,457 downwards.
GCATACCTTTCTACTCTGGTTACATCTACGATAACTAACAAAGAATATTTGGCCAGAGATTAATCCATCAGGTGTTTTTTGCTTCATTTGTTAAAGATGCCATGTTGACTTTTCCTTCCTAAACAAAGAAACTTTCTGTTTACGTTCAGCGGCGGTCGCCGAAACACGTTGTGTGCATCCTTGAGGTCTAACAAATGTGTCAAATGCATTTCCTTTTCAGCCTGCACCCCCCCCCCTCTTTTTTTCATCTTCGTCAGTGCTGCTGTGTTCATCAGTTCCTTTTAACCACCTGTTTTTAGCCACCTGTTTGAGAGAGAGAGAGAGAGAGAGAGAGAGAGAGAATGGGAGTTAGAGCGAACAACATGGGTAAACTGCTGCTCTGTAGTGATGCTGGGGTCAGAGACTCCCATGGGGTTGCCTGGAAAACTTTCATCCTTCTAGTCTCATCAGTGATAAGTGAAATTCAAAGCTGCATTTTTTTGCTGATTTGACAGAATGGGGATGAAGCATTGGAATGAAAAATACTCTGCTCTCTTTCTCTTGAGGACCCTGGAGCAAGTGTTGAACCGTCAACTTCTCCCGCAGCAGCAGCAGACTGTGGTTGTGTTGGTTTAGTTCTCAGCTGTGAACACGGGGGAATAACTGTAAAGTTAAATCTAGAGAAGTTGACCTTACCTTCGTTAATTACAATCTCAGAATTCCCTTCGATGTTCACGTGCAAGAACAGTGTGTTAAAGGCTTGAACCAGTCGAATATAAGCAGTGAATATTATTCTTTATAACTGAAACACCTGCACATTTAGTTTTTCCGTTTGAGAAGTGGTTGATGTTCTGCAAAATGTTCTTGTGTATGTGTGTGTGTTTTTGTTCTTCAGCCATGTTTCACTCCAGAGCAGAGCTGCTTATTATGCAGCATGATAATCTGTTAGTCAACTTCAACATGAAACTCTCTGTATTACTCATGTTCCCCTGTTTTTGTGTGTGTGTGTGTGTGTGTGTGTGTGTGTCTGTCTGTCTGTCTGTCTGTCTGTCTGTCTCTGTCTGCCTGCTTCAGGGGACCCCAGAGTTCGTCGCCGTGTCTCAGTGCGTGCATTATTTCGAGTGGAGGACCTACGCCGCTTGCAAGAAGGACAAATTCAAGCCGCACACGGAGGTAAGTGGTGGCCTGTCGGATCCGGGTGCCGACTCAACGGAATGGAGGGGGGGGGGGCAGTCAACGTGTAAAGACAGAACGAAACTGCCATGGCGTCTGTTGAGGGGGCGACGGTGTGATACAAGAGAGACAATGAGCCAGACAGGCGTTTAGGTGGAAATAGAGTTTTCTTCTGACTCTTGAGAGGAATCATGCAGTGTAAGGGTCACATGTTGTCACGGTGACCTCACCTAATGTGAGTTTAGCATGGAATAATTGAGAGAATGTGTGAAATGGATGAAATACGCCCGGCCGCTTCGTCGGGCAGATCAAAATCAAACAAAATTTAAAAAATTAATAAAAAAATAATATCAGTTGACAGATTTATGACCATTTCTGTTAGATTTTGTTTAAAAACAGCTTCAGATTTCTTTTTTGGGTTTTTTGTGCCTCTGAGAAATAGTTTTGGATTAAATTCACCAAAAAAAAAAAAAAGCTCATTAATTAAAATTAGATAATGTGAATCTGCTGGTCCTTAAGTAACATAAATCTAGTGAATTTCTCTGAATAGAAGTATTAAAATGACTTACCATGCCCTCACAAGTTACTATATTTACTGAGAATTTATGACATTACCAGGTTTATCACAGGTAGAACAATTAAACAGCCACACAAAGGAGGGCTTTCTTTTTTTTTCTTTCTTTCTTTTCCATTTTTCTGTGAGTGTAACATGAAGTGATGATGACCCCCCCCCCAAAAAAAAAAAAATCTATGTGCAGGTGCCCTGCTATGTGTTTGACTCGGACGGCAAGAAGCACGACCTCAGCCCTCTGATCAGAGTGAACGATGGCTACCTGGTGGATGACGGTGACGACACTGTCGACCTCTACATCAACATCTGCCGCAGCCTCAGTGAGTGGCTGGGGTTTCAGTGGATGGGTGGATGAATAGATGACTTAGGAAATGGACGTCTGATGAGTTTTAGTAGAACAATAGAGAGTTCACAGAAGAATAAAAGAAAATAAAAGCTGTGTCAGAGCACACAGGTGGCTGAAATTTAAATCTATCTCGCACGTCAGTCTCTGTCTCTGCATGTTCAGAAAATGTACGGCCCAAATTTTAGCTGCAAATTGATCGCCCCTGAACACTTTAGAATCGACGGCCGTCTGTCTGCCGGTTCGCCATCATCTTATGAGCAGTTTGAAGCATATCGCGGTCCTTGATTGATCACCTAAATGATCGGCATACTGGCTCACGGACAATCAGTCGGATTTCTGGCCCCGTTAGATAACTTTGGTCGATGGCCGGTCCCACCGGGCTGCTTGGGGAAAAAAACCTGTTCTAAACCGTGTTTTAAATGTTGTAGAAAAAAAATGTCACTTTGCTGATATAAAACCGAACTCAGCTGCCGAACAGAGCATATTGTCCACAGTTCGGTGGTTTTCTGTTTGTTTTGGTTTTTTCCCCTCTGACTTGCCACTCATGTTGGAATCACACAACTTGACACTGCCTTTTTTTTTTTTTTTTTTCCTTCTCATTACTTTTGAGGGAATTGGTTGTCTCGGGTGAATTAACTTGATTAAGACAAACTAGAGGCAGAAGAAATAGAATAGTAATGAAAGAAAATTGCCCGGGGGGGGGGGGACCGTCTGTCCGTGCTTCGTTCAGGTCAATTGATCCGTGCAGGGGGAGCATGAAAGTCGCAGGGTATGGCTAATGAGAATACTCTTAGTGGGTAAACACGGTGTACAAAATCAATGAAACCACACACTGTCTGTTCTCCAGCTGCAGGAATTTAAAAAACAGGCTACAGGCTTCTTTTTTTTTTCTTTGACTCTTTCCCTATAAAAGGCTCTTTCTTTGACATTTTTATTAAAAGTTTGCCAAAACATCAGTAAAGAAACATGCAGACCAAGAACTTTTGTAAAAATATTTAGCATTTTTAACATTTTGACCTTAAACTATGCTGTGATGAATGTAATATGTTGCCCAGCCGCCATGACTGTTAGCCAGCCCCTGCCTTCAGGGAGCAGCCGTGGTAGCCCGAGCGAGCCTGCCAAGTCCATTTCCCCCTGTTTACCCAGATGTCCGTCCACTTTCAGACCATCCGTTCAAATCCTGTCCGGAGGGCTCGGCGGCATGTCTGGTCACCGGCCATGGCTCCTACAACATGGGCTCCCCTACCACACAGCTGGAGCTGGTGGACAGCGACAGGTGACCCTCTAAATGAACGCTAACCTCCTGATAAAGTATATGTGAAACGACCCACACTGATCTGTGGGGCAGCTGGTGCTTTGATTTAAGAATTGCTTGTTAATTTTAGTTTCCTTAAAATAATTCCTGATGTGTTTAACAGACTGACAAAATCCCGATAAATAAAAAATACAAACTTTCATCTATTAAACACCTTTGTTCTAACCTTTTTTTAAACAGAAAAATAAACTCTTTTAAAAATTTACCAAATGCAAACCTGTGTTCCAGAAGAAGAAATCTCTCATCTACTTCACTAGTTCTCACTTGTCGTTTTTCTTGCTTCCTCTCATCAAGCCTGAGGCTACACTATGAATTGAGCGCCGGGTCATCCCATCCGGAGATCTGCATGGGACACAGTCCCGCCGTCACCATCACCTTCACCTGTCCGTCAAGCAGGCGTTTGGTAGGTGGCATACAAACACGCATGCGTCCGTGAAAAACTTGACCCATTTTCTCATTTCGCAGCTTGCGAGTGATTCGCTGTATCCAGTACATTTACTACATTTACTGTTTTTCAGGCCGAGCTCGCATCACTTTTTTGTTTTGTGGTTCCACAGGACAGCGCTCCGAAGATGACGGCCGAGCTGAACTGTCGTTACGAGGTGGAATGGGTGACCGAATACGCCTGTCACAGGGACTACCTGGAGAGCAACACCTGCAAACTGACCAGCGAACAGCATGACATCTCCATCGACCTGACACCTCTCACCTTGAGCTGTAAGTGATTTTCCATCTAAACCACCCTGTGAGTTTAGATGGAAGGTTTGGCCCACAGACTGATATATTATCTTTTCCCATTTTAATTTTTTGAAGTAAATATCTACCTTTTTTTTTTTTGTTGTTGTTTTTAGCAAGGCTGCAAACATGGTGGATAAAATTGATCTTTTATTTCAAAAGCAGATGTTGCTATTTCACAATTTAAAAAAAAAAAAATAACAGATGAGAGACCACAGATCTTTAGTTCAATAGGAAAGAGTTCAAAAGTTTTTGGAGCTGCACCCTCATATTTGGTGTTAAATAAGACCTTCTGGAGGACATTTTGGACAAATTTGGACACAAGGTGGGATGAGTAAACTGTGAAAAATATTCTCTCATCTCAGTTAGAGATACCGTGGGCCCGAGGTGAGGTTTGTTCCCAGAGTTGAGAGGAGGGGGGACAGATTTAAAAAAAAAAAAAAAAAAGCCTGAGCCCCATGCTCCAACCTCATGTCCTTCTACCAGAATAAAACCCCATGAGGAAATGATTAGCCATCAGTCCGCAGACACATCCTCATTCTACGCACTGATTCTCACAAGTGGTTAGAACTGCAACGGTGACCACACAAGTTTCTTCCCTCTAAAACACAGCCCGCCAAGTACCTGCATATTAACCCACAAAATGGCCGTTGATTTAATTCAGGCTCAAATTTTCTTTTCTTCCAAATGATCCACAGATATGTATCTAACCTCCCAGAATTATTGCCTCATGGTCCTGCTTTTTTTTTTTTTTTTTTAATTTTATCCCAGTTAGAGGAAATATCTCTATAAGTCAGCTGCACTTACCTTCCTGTTTTTTGTCAACTCATTGTTAGGAATAGAGAGAATCCTTTTCCATTCATTGCTGCAATGTGTGTATGACTCAGAGGTTGATGTCTACATGTGCATGTGAATGTTAAAGTCAGATGCTGCTGATTTCAAATTGAAGCTCACTGGTGTCACTAATTTTAGATGAATCCAGTATTTTACCAGGTTTTTAATTCAAGTGTCCTGTATAGATTAAATAATAAGTTCCCACACAATAACATATGAGTTTTAAAGGAGCTGGTAGACTGACGGATTTATTTATTTTTTATTTCTTATTTTTATTGTGCCAAGCTAAACCAAGCATTTCTTACTTGAAGCATCATATGTAATAGACTGCTATCTTCTCAGCTAACTTAGCCTAAGAGGAAAAATATGCACTTCCCAAAATGCCAAACTGTTCTCTTAAATTAGTACAGTTTTGTACCACAACATTAAAGTATTCCATATTTCCTCAAATTTCTTTCTCCTCAAGGTCTATAAAACTACTTTTATCTTTATTTTAACCAACATCATAAAACCTCTCACGCCATAAAACTACTTTAATCATAATTATAATCCGATTTTCAGTAAATAAGTAAATATTATTATTATTGTTGTTGTAATTATTATTATTACTACCATTCAGCACAAACACACCAGAAGCGATAAAAAGGTAAATATCATCCGCTGATTTAAAAAAAAAAAAAAAAAAAATACTGTTGAATTTCTTATGACTAAGGCAAATTTGGCCATTTTCAAATGTGAATGTTTAAAGTTGGAGCTGATTCAAGCAGTGATTCTTATACGAGTTATGTGAAAAGACTGATAAGGTTTATTAGAAATGTTACATTTGTTGTCTGCTTACAAAAAAAAAAAAAAAGTTGAAATATTTTGGAAGACATCCACAGTTGTAGTGATTGTATCTATACTAAGCAGTCAAACTTAATCAGGCATCATCCACCGAAATTTACAGAAAGATGATGATGACAGTTAGTCACAGGACAAACATATTTATCAGACCCCCCTGCTCCGTGTCCCCCGTGTCCTCCGTGTGCAGCGTCAGACCACATGTACTACGCCCACTCCGGGTCCAATGACGGGCCGGAGAGCTACGTCTACTACCTGAATGTGTGCGGACAGATCTCCAAAAACGAGTGCGGCAGCCAGCCCTTCACCTCGTCCTGCCAGGTGAAGAAGAACGGCGACGTGAAGAAAGTGGCCGGAAGATACCAGAACCAGACACTACGGTAATGCCTGTGTGTCTGTGTTTGTGTGTGTGTGTGTGTGTGTGTGTGTGTGCGTTTATCTGTGTATTAAATGTGTGTTTAAATGTGTGTTTATCTGTGTTTATTCCTTTTTCAGCCAATACAGAAAAGTACCAAAAGAAATAAAAACAGGCTGAACTTCAACCAGGGGAGGCGCTTCTTGTTTCCTGTTCCCTGCTCTCAGTCGCATTGCCTAATTATGCACAACAGTTAGATGTTATAACTGATTCCCAAAACAAAAAAAGTGCTATAATCTTGAATTAACACTTCACAGTGCCTGCTGTTCAGCTAGAATACAAGAAAACAATGTAGGGCTTTGTTTTTAAGTTTATTTGTTTATATCAGTATGCAAACGAACTGATTTACTGGGGACTGTTGAGCCCCCGTTCCTGCTTTAAGCTTTAACTTAGTCCTTGTAAGGATTATTACAATATTCCATTTCATTACTGGCTTTAAGTTTCTTTCATTTGTTTGCCACCATAATAAACCCACTGTTTTGATTAGACGAGGATGGGATGTTATGAGGCGGCCAAAAGTATGAAACAAATGCACAAAGCAGGAAGAAAGAGACATGTGATGTGATGAGTTTACAGTACAACCTGCCACACATGTGTGAATCAGCTCATATCTGAGATATAAATGATAAAATGGTTTCAGGCTTTTCTTAATGCATCGAGCCTTGAGATTGAGTTTTATGCATATTTTCACTCTCTTATCCTAAAATGTATTACACTAATAGTGTGTTAGTCCCAGCAGTGACCCATTAACGTCCTCACATCTCCCAAAACTGGGCCAGGTTTCTTACATGTCTCACCCTCTGGCCACACTCACTCCCCCCGTTTTGGTTTTCTCTCCTCCCCAGTTACTCAGATGGAGACTTGACTCTGATCTACCCGGATGGCGACAAATGCTCCACCGGCTTCCAGAGAATGACCATCATCAACTTTGAGTGCAGCAGGAATGCATGTGAGAATCTTGTTGCGCATTTGGCATCATTTTCTTCCGACAACTGTCGCTGTTTTACGTTTTAAACAACACTGATGTCACGGGTTCCCCTTGTTCCCCCCGGCACCATCTGGTGGTAGGATCATGAATCAGAGTAAGGATTTCTGGCACAACTTAACCCACTTCCAAAGTGCATGGAGACGAGAAAAAGCCACTTGTGCTATGATGCAACTAACCATAAAATTGTTTGTTATACTAAAAGTGTTGCCAGATTTCTGACCTCTACACGAGATGAGCCTATTAGATCTTGTCCAAGCACTTTGTTCAGTCTGTGCAGCACAAATACAACTGATGAAATTCAGATTTATCACAGCGAAATTATTTATTTCATCTCTTTTCGTTTTTTGCTTTTTCAAAATTAAACTAATTGAGCCAAAGTTCCCTGCATATGCAGGTCAAAATAAGAAAGAAAAATTAAATGTGGTGTCTGTAGTTATCTCCTCAGGCAGAGTTTCCTTGTTATGTGTTAATGTGCAACATTTTGTATTTTTTTTTTTACACCATTTTTAGTTTCTGGAGAAACATCTCTCCCAGCCTCAAGCTTTTCTTTATTTAATTTCTCACGTGGTGACTGAGTCGTCCCAGCATTATTTTAATCTCACCCCCCGATCGTTCAATTTGATCAAAATTGTCAGAGGAGTCATGTCTGTAACTTCAGCCTCATTCGTCCTCCCGTATCTTTTCCACAGCCAACGGGGGCCGAGGGAACCCAGTTTTTGCTGGGGAGACAGACTGCACCTACTACTTTGCGTGGGAGACGTCCTTCGCCTGTGTGAAGGAGAAGGAGGACTTGCTGTGTCGCGTCAAAGATGGCGACAAGCACTATGACCTCTCCCCCCTCACTAGATACCCCGGTGAGTCGGGCAGCTTGGTTTGTCACGTTTTGTTGTTTTTTGTTGTTTTTTTTTAAATTAATAATTCTTTTTTTTGCCCACAGACTGTGGGAGTGAAAATCCCTTCCTAGTGTTGATCAGATGGGACTTTTTGATATCTCGGAATTATAGGAAGTTCACATAATTTGAAATGTGATCTTTCTCTCGCTTCCACAAAGGGCTACACTCATCTGCTCCTCTGTATCATAAACATAAGTAAATCACAGAGAAACCACAGGAAGTGGTCCAGACAGACAGACAGACACACACACAATTAGCAGGACAAACACAAAAGCCTCCCCAAGAGGATACGGGGGGGGGGGCTGAACAGGGAGGTGAAGTTGTGTGTGTGTGTGTGTGTGTGTGTGTGTGTGTGTGTGTGTGTGTGTGTGTGTGTGTGTGTGTGTCGGATCTTAACAGACAGATGTGAAACGCTAACTGATATCATTGGGTGTGACTCACACTTCCTGGGGATGTCATTATCTCTGATGTCCATTGTGACTGAACCCCCATGAATCCTCTTAGAAATAAAGAAGAAAAGACAAAGAGCTTGACTGGGAATTGTCAGGTTTTAATGTTTTCCTCCAGTATCAGATTAATCCTGTGACAGTCGTTGTTGTATATATCAGCGGGTATGTTGAAAACGGAACTGCTGATGTATGTTTCGGGAAATTTTAATTGCGCCAATTTCTCAAATTGGAAACAAATTTAGAGAATATGGCTTGGGTTGCGATGTATATCCCAGGAGAACCAGTAAGAGAGACAGTAATTGCAGGGGAGGGGGTTCAAAAATTACCTATGTACATACATGCCCCAGACGGGATTAAAATGAATGACCAGGGCGGGTAATGTTAAAATTAACCCATGTCCCCTGGAGAGAACTCGGCCTAAGTAATCATAAAATGCTCTCAAATGTTGGTGTTTTTCTCCAAGAACCACCAGTTTGTGGACAGGTTCACTTACTCCAGCTCTTTTTCTCCTGCCTGGTACTAAACATCGGCCCCCCCCCCCCCCCCCCCAAGGGTCAGACATCAGCGGGAACTGGGAGGCAGTGTACGCCAACTTCTCGAACCCAAAGTCGCGTTTCTACCTTAATGTCTGCCACAAGGTCGTCCAGACGGGAGGCGCCGCCGGCTGCCCGGTTAACGCCTCCATCTGTGCCGTGGGTAAGAGTCTGTTAAGATAAATGGAATGAAGCCATTTCAGATTTGTTTTCAGGGGACAGTTCCAGGCCTCTGATCCTCACTCACAGTTAACAACTATTTAAAAAAACATAAAGCCATAAAGGAGGCTAACCATTGAAAACGGATGAGATGGTTCTTTATTATTGTAATGAACCCGGCCGACACAGTTTATCGATGATGTCTCGTCCGCTTGCCTCAGATAAGGACCATGGAGCTGTCAGCCTGGGCAGCTTCCTTTCATCCCCCCAGAAGACGAAATTAGGAGACGACATCAGGCTGGTGTACACCGACGGGAACTACTGCAGCAACCGGAAGATGAGGATCCACACCATCCTGACCCTCAAGTGCAAACCAGGTGGGTTGAACAGAGGGAAAAGTAAACATTATAGTAGATTTCTCTTTCACATTTCATTACTTGATTCTATCCTGACGTTTGTGCAGCTTCAGACATGTGAATCCCTCTGTGCCCCCCGCTTTCCCCACCCCGTTTTCTTGCAGGAGATCTGGAGAGTGCTCCCGTCCTCCGCAGCGTCTCGTACGACAGGTGCTTGTACGAGCTGGAGTGGTACACCGCCGCCGCCTGCGTCCTCTCGAAGACGCAGGGGGAAGGATGCAAGGTGGAGGACCCTCAGGCCGGTACGATGCACACACACATGCACGAACACACAATGTTATTTTCCCAAGTATAATCAATGAATCTGACCATTGTTGTCTCAGTTAACTGATTCAGTGTTATATATATATATAGAGAGAGACATTAGTCTCATATTAGAGAGTGATACATACTCACATTTGTGAAGCTAGAAACCAGGGGATGTTTTTCCCTGCTTTTGCTTGAAAATTGAATTATACTGTCAATTGATCATTGAAGTGGTTTCGCAGCTGGAGGCTCTCTGCCTTGATTGAGTTGAAAAGCTATTCTGTCTTTATAAGATACTCGTTTTTCAGGGAAAACGCGTAAAAGCACTAAATCGCACGACGAAGGCCGAACTTTTAATGTTATCCAAGCGGGACTGGTCCGATTCAGTTCGTACCACAGTTCTAAAGAGCTGAAAAGAAATGATTCATGTAGCGGCTTCTTACTTTAACTGGCCTTAACTATTGCTTTCCCCAAGGATATTCATTTTCTGTCAGTAGATTTGTTGACTAATGGTGTCAGATAAATTTTTTTTGACCATCAATCTTCAACAGAACCTCCTCATATCTGGCTGTAATCCTCGTATCATTTTCACATTTTTTCTGACAGTTGAAAAAGTTCATAGACCTGATGTCACAGTGCTGAAGTTTAAAAAGTCAAATCTAACTCCATGTGAGTTAATACATGTGGGGGATAAAAACATACAGTACGCAACTTACTGTTTGATCAAAGCTATAATTCCTGTTTTGCTGTTAAAAAGATTTATTACGCCCACAGAAAGTTAAGTCAGCTGAAGCTGCTGTGTGGACTTTTCCCCACAAAAAGTCTGGTTGTGGTCCGGGCACTTTTTATAACCTTTATTATCACATGACAGTCGAGGAGCTAATGTGTGAATCATTGACGAGGTGTCTCACGCTGCCATCTAGCTGCTGACCTGTGCTGCTGCGTCTCCAGGGTCTTTTCCGTCGCCCGCCGGGGCCCCGCTCTAACCCTCCTCTCTGTCAAACCCCTGCCGCTTCCACAGGTTTCTCTTTTGACCTATCGCCCCTTTCCAAGGCCGACGGCTTCTACAACCTGACCAGCGGCAACTACGACTACTACATAAATGTCTGTGGTCCGGTCAAAGCTTTCAACTGCCCTGAGAGGGCCGGGGCGTGCCAGGTCGAAAAGAGGTAAGAAGGAGCTGTGGGCATGAGAGACGGCAACACATACTTAAGAATATCTAAAATTAAGCAAAATTAAGTGCAGCCAATTACGTTAGATGTCAACGTACAGGAAGATAATTTAACCGTCTTCTCTTCTTCTCATGGATGATATAATGACCTTAGCCTTATTCTTTTTTCTTTTTTTTTTACCGTCTGCTTTTCCTCTTTCAGTTCCTGGAGTCTTGGGGAGGCCAACTCCCGCCTCTCTTACTACGACGGCCTGCTTCAGCTGACCTACGTCAACGGCTCCCAGTACAACAACAAGGAACACACGCTCAGATCCACCATCATCTCCTTCCTCTGTGATCCGGAGGCCGGAGTTGGGAATCCGGAATTCCAGGTAAATAACCGTGTCTCTGCACAGTCTACAGTGTATTTATTCTAATTTTTAAACCACATATCTGCACTTTTGAACATTTTTACAGGGTCTTTGTGAGCCTCTGCTTCTGTGAGCTGCAAATGAACACATGTACGATTGATGTGTAAACATAAATCTTGTCTTAATTTTTAATTTTTTCCAGGTCGAAGACAAGTACACATATAATTTCCGCTGGTATACATCCTACGCTTGTCCCGAACGGCCCCACGAGTGTCTTGTGACGGATCCCAGCACCCTGGAGCAGTACGACTTATCCAGGTAATACATGGCAACGTGTGCCAAAGCTTGTGGAGAAGCATTTCCCAGTGTCTCATGTCTGTGTTTTTTTTTTTTTTTTTTTTTTTTAGGCAGCCTTCAAACTTCATACATACAGCACAAAAAAAACAAGATGATGCTTATTTGTTGTTTACATCCAACCCTGCTTCTCCTTCTTTTGCCCCCCAGCCTGTCTCGCTCCAGCACCAGCAACTGGCTGGCCATGGACTTGTCCGATCCCAACAACCCGAGGAAGTACTACATCAATGTGTGTCGGCCCATCAACCCCGTGCCAGGCTGCGACCGCCAAGCGTCCGTCTGCCAGATGAAGTACATATCCAAAAATGTACGTGACGGTGGAGTTAGCTGGGAAGTAGTGTAACGGCAGAGTAGGGCTGAACCCTATCCCACTGGATGGCGGGGAAGGAGAGGTAGCCAGCGTTTGTCTGCTTTGTCAGTCCTTTTGCTGACTTTACCAGAATTCAGCACCAGAGCAGAAACAAGGGAGAAACATTGATCATGTACAATGTGTTGCCGTGCTCCACTCTGCCCTCCCTTTCCCTTTTTTCTTCTATAATTAGCTTTACAATGAGGTGATTTAGAGACAAGACGAGGTCAGTAAAAATTTAGCAAAGTGTATGTCCACAAATTTGTCATTAAATCACCTGCTAAATAGTTTAATTTTTTAACTTTTCAAAGCTGGTAAGTTGGACCGTCTAAAGTCTGATTTATGCTTCTGCGTTGAACCTACACCGTAGCTGACCTGCATGTCCCAAAAAAAATCTAACTACGCATTGCGGTGACACGGACCAAAAGAGCTGTGATTGGTCGGCTTGGTAGCGTCACCGTTTCCAGCTCCTTCTTCGCCGCTGTCATAGAGACAGTCCTCAATCAGGATCTCCCCAGTTTCAGTTGCTGTTGTTTTGCAGTGTGCCAGAAAAACTTGTGGAAAACAGCAGCGATGAAATTTAAACGCCACCACCAACTAGCAGTTTGGATGTGCAATTACAGAGTGACGCCAACGCAGAATTATTAATGGTCACAATGGCGTAGACCGCTAGCGGAGGCTACGGCGTTGGTTTGACGCAGAAGTATAAATTGTCCTTATCGTCTAAACATCTAAATGACAACCTTCTGCCTGTAAATGTAAAGTGTACGTCGTCTCTGATGTGAAGTTTAACACCAGTCCCCTGCCCTCTGACTTCAGGAGGTCGTATCTGTCAGCAACATGGGCATTTCCAAACGGGGGCCGGTCATCGAGGGACGGGACCGGCTGCTGCTGGAGTTCACCGACGGCTCCATCTGCACGTCGGAAGGCCAGAAGCTCAGCTACACGACACGCATCCACCTGGTCTGCTCCAGAGGCACCTTGGTGAGTGAACGCAGCTCAGACAGCACCCGGGGTTTACATGGAACATTTCCCATGTCTGATGTGTAACCCTGTGTGTCATGCCCCCCCAACTGCACAGTCTATGAGCCCCCAGTTCCTCATGAACCAGAACTGTACCGCCAACTTCATGTGGCAGACCAGGGCCGCCTGTGCCATCACAACCACCGAGAACAATGTGAGTTCACCTACAAGGCAACACGTTTTTTTTTCTCCACTGACATTTAATTTAAAAAGATTCTTCTTCTGGTTATAATGATTTAAAACATGGTAAAAGGTTTATTTATTTTTTTTTTTCCTGTTGATATCCTTGTGTCTCAGAGCTGCTCCGTTGTGGATCCCAACGCTGGCTTTGAGTTCAACCTCCAGCCTTTGGCTTCAAAGACCGGATACAGGACAAGCGCCAATGGGAAGGACTTCCTGGTAAATGCAGACACACTGACAGGGAACCGGAGTCCTCAGAATATGGCTCTCGCATGTTGTTTGAATGTGTTTTGTGAGGTTTTGTGGCTGAGTGAGATGAACATGTCTGCGGCTTTTTACTCAACTCTGGTATTATCCGTTGAATAAACCAAGTCTGCGTGTTTTTAATAAGGATTTACACCAGCTGATGTAAAAAGTATGACTCCAACTAATATTTGCATTCATTGTAAATTATTAATGTTGATTATTTTTCTCAGTTTATCAGATGTCTAGTCTGTAGATCTTAATAAAAGAGTGAAAAATGCCCAAGCCGAAGGTGACAGTCTGAAAACCACTCAAAAAATTCAGTTTACTATAATGTAATGACACCGATAAGCTGCGAATATTTTCATGTGATGAACCGGAATCATCAAAATGTGTAAATTGCTTATGTGAATAATTGCTGATAAACTTTCTCTTGATCGACAAATCAATGAGTTGACCAAAGTAATAGCTTGAACTTAACTTTAAAAAAAGAAATAAAAAAACACAGAAGTCCTCGAGTCTGCAGAATATTGTTTTGAAAGTTCTCTGTCCACCAACCTGCAGGTGAATATCTGCTCGGATGCGCCAGATTGCGGACAGGGCATGGCAGGCTGTGAGCTGGAAGAGGGGCATCCCTCGAGCCCCGTGAGGGTGGAGAAGACCCTCCAGTACTCCACTGATGGCCTCCTCAGGCTGACGTACAAGGGACAGCAGGACCAACCCACGGGTAACGAAGGCAGGCGGGACCTCATGGGGTTCAGCGGGGCTCTCTGTGTGATTGGCTGTGGTGCTTTTGAATTAAAACCTGTTTAATGATTGCGGAAACTGGATCTAACATTCATGTCTCGACTTCTGTGGTGCGCTTCTTACGAGACCACACATCAGAATCAAATCCTGCAGCAACGGGAAAGAAGACTTCAGTTTAAATCCTTGTGTCACTGTTTGAATGAAATCTAAATACGATTGTGACCTTTTTATTGTAAGCCCCTTAAAATATTGAACCAATCAGATTACAGTGCTGACAGTTGAAAACAAAACTTCACACAACCTGTAAAAACATTATGAAGTTAAATTTTTTGTTCTTGGTAAAGACAATTTTGACCAAATTAGCACAATGGGACAAAACCACAAGGTTAAAAGTACTAGTTTCAATTAGATGATAAAAGTCTGAACATTTTCTTGACTCCACATAATTCCATCTTTTCCTTTTAAATTTTCCCTCCTCATCCGCCACTCAAGACACATTTACCATCAATTTCGTGTGTGACCCCAACTCCCATCCCGGCTCGTTGAAAGTGCTGCAAGAGGACATGAGCTCCCTGACGGACCACGTGGTCCACGACGTGCTCTTCGAGTTCTCCACCGCCCTGGCCTGCATCCCAGCGCCGGTTGACTGCGAGTTCATCGGTATGGGCGCACGCACGCACGCGCGTACACACACACACACACACACACACACACACACACACACACACACACACACACACACACACACACACACACACACACACACACACGCATGCACATGCAGTCACCGGTTTACCTTTCGTCTAACGCCTCCAGATACCCATGGGAACAAGTACGACCTGAGCCACCTCATCCGGGACGCAGATGACAGCCCCTGGATCGCCATTGATACAGATGCGGTCAAGTCGCGCAGCTTTTACATCAACGTCTGCAAACCCCTCCCCCCCGTAGATGACTGTCCAGGTTGGTAATACTCGTTCTTGTTTCCACACCCAGTGCACGTGCACACACATACTGTAGGTTTAGACTGACACTGACTGATTCTATTTTAGAATAAATAGATAAATAACAACAAACAACAGTACAGGAAATTGAACAAAGAGGTGGTAGGAGTTTGGTCTTTTCTTTCTTGAATAAGAGAAACAGAAATCTTGATGCTTGCGTGACTCAAGTTTTACCATTTACAAAGTTTTGCTTGTCCGGGTTACTGATTCCAGATACGTAGTAATAACTACTAAGAAAGTTATTAAAGTTTTATTTTGCACATGTAGAGCTGGAAAGATAAGTTGATTTAATAGGTAATGAAAAAAAAAGAATGAGCAGCTTTTTTAGCGATTATTAACTTGGTGTCAACATGTATGATATTGCAAAAAGATTTTTGGCCATCGAACTGCTGCTCAGATAAAACGAAGATATTAAAGACATCACTTTTGGGCCCTCGGGAAATAAATTTTTGCATCATTTTTTTACTGCTTCATATACTGAACACTTAGTCATTAAATTGAGAAAATAATCTGTGGATTCATCAGTCATGAAAATAATAGTTGCAACCATTTAGCCAAATTTGACCAATGGTAAAGGAGAATAGTTTACTGCTGCACTTGTCATCAGTTTGTTTATGTTACATGTGAATTTGTATACAAATCTGAAACTATCATAAACTTTTTTTGTTAAAACTTATGTGACAAGGTTCCTGAGATTAAGAGTCATAGTAGGACAATCCAGACAGTTTTCAGTAAAACAACACACAGTCAGTCAAAATAAGATTGTTATTAAATTCAAAAGGAAATTGCCCCAAATTTACCATTTTTCCTGTCACTGACCGCAGCTGTATGTTCCCCTCCTTCTCCCCAGTGGGTCCCCTGGGCGCCTGCGGCGTGATCGGCGGGAAAAGTTACAACCTGGGATACGTCCAGTCCAGGCCGCAGGTGGCGGAGGGTGGCTCCATCAGCATCATCTACCAGAATGGAGACCAGTGCGGCACCTCGTCCCGCTACTCGACGCGCATCATCTTGCAGTGCGACGAAAACCCGGTGAGCGTCGGGGGCCCCCACTGTGATGTGGGACTCAGGTTGTCGCCATTAAATCGATCGTTCAGACCATCACAAGGTGACAATCGGTGGTCTTAGCGATGGTTCTCCACCGACATGCCGCCCACACAGCAGCACGTTAGCGAAGCAGCAAAAGCAGCTTCAATCCTTCAGCAGTGTCTGCATAGGATGCGTTCAGGCTCAGTATCAAGCATAGGAATCCTGCGATTTGGCAGCGCTCAGAGCCCAGTACACAATAACTGTAGTTTTAGTTAGTTTTAGTATAATTATGGTCAATGGTGTAGTATTCCACCATCAAATCCATCTACCAAACACAACTTGTATCACTGGCTATAAAAACAACCCTAAAATCACTCCAGATAATAAACACAAATATATCAATAACGTACAAATGAGTTGAGATGTTGAGCTTCCACCTGTGTGTCTGAACCTCTAGGGCTCCCCCATGTTTGACCGCAAAGATGGTTGCGAATATGTCTTCATCTGGAGGACGTCCGAGGCCTGTCCCATCAGGACGTCTCAAGGTAAAAACGTGTGTGTGTGTGTGTGTGCGTGACATAGTAATGAGAAACGTGAACACCAGTATTTTAAGATTGAAAGATTGAAAACTAATATTTGAAAATGTGACGTTTGATTATGCGGATTTGATCCAAATGTTGAAGCCAAACAACTGCTGCAGCAATGAAAAAATGAATCCATAAGCTATTAAACTGCAGAATGGATCGAATCCGTCATGTCAGTGGCTATACTTAACTGTGATGAAGGACAACTGGGAATTTATGCGCCTGCTTGGTCACCGTCCCAACCTGTCCACCCTAGGCGATAACTGTCGGGTCCGTGACCCCAAGAGTGGCTACGAGTTCGACCTGAACTCCCTGAAGGGAAAAGATTACCTCATCACGAGCGACAAGTACACCTACCACCTGTCAGTCTGCGAGGGCCTCCGGGGGGGCGTCTGCACCCACCAGAAAACGGGCCAAGAATCCGTCTCCTCCTGCCAGGTGGATGGGGGAAGCCACAAGATTTCAGGTACGTGATCCCACCAGTGATTGTGATCTTCTATCTAGTATTTGTGTCGTTCTTCTTGTATGTGTTTTTTTCCACACACAAGTGTGTCTGCGCTGCAGGAATGGCGAACCAGATTCTGAGCTATGTGGGAGACCAGCTCATCCTGAACTACACCAACGGGGAGACCTGTCACAAGATATACCAGAGATCAACAAAGATCTACTTCTCCTGCCACCCTGACAGGCATCCTGTGGGTTTAAAACACACACACACACACACACACACACACACACACACACACACACACACACACACACACACACACACACACACACACAGGGACAGACAATTGGCTGCTGATATAAAGGACTGTGCTTTAAATATCTAGGCAAGGTTGGTCGATGACTTGATTCCTTTTGAGATTTCTTCATTGGTGACTAGCTAGGTGATGGCTGACTAGCAAAAAGCATGAAATGATGATGACTTTAGGGTGTGTTGGAAGTGTCAGGTCTGATCAGTTTTATTTTTATAGTCCAGTATCACAAAATGATCTCAGGAGGCTTTAAAATCAGTGCTGGAAAAAATGACAAGTTGGAAAAGGAAATATTCCTATTTTATCAGATTTTTATCAGATAAACAGGAGTTTTTGTCTGGGGAAAAAAAACAAAACAAAAAGCTATTAACGGAAAAAAAATGCAGGAAATCTCAGGAAGAGCAACAGGGGAGGGATCCCTCTTCCTCGACGGACAGACATGCGGTAGGGATGTGATCAGGATGATGGAATTAAAGCTAGATTTTAATATAAATGAAGAATATGATCCAGAAGATCATCGACCAACTTCCAGCAGCAAACAACAAACAACAGATAGGACCTGAGCTGCACAGCCTCAGACGACGCAGACACACAAAAACCCAACCACATTATTAATACGGGGGGGGGCATGGGGGGTAAAGTTGGCATGCAGACAACAGATGTCGGCATCAGTCTCCATCCTCTTGTCTGATTCTGAGCTTCACAGCAAACGTGTTTGCTTCCCCTGAATATCTCCATTTTGATTAAATGTTTCTTTATATAAAGCACAGAAATGTATCCCAGCTCTTCGGTGGCGTTGACTTACTGTTTGTGTGTTTGTGTGTTTTGTGTGTGTGTGTGTTTGTGTTTGTGTTTGTGTATGTGTTTTTGGTGTTGTTTCTTCACTCATTCAGGGAGCACCAGAGTTTATCAGGGAGACCCCAGAATGCACCTACCTTTTCAACTGGCCCACCGCTCTGGCCTGTGTCTCCGTCAAAACCACCAGCTGCTCCTACAAGTAAAAAACCCTCCACCCTCCTCCTCTTTGCGCCTTCTCCTTTTTTTTTTCTTTCTATTTCTCTTCCACCTTTTCATGCTCACTTCTCATCCAGGTGTTTCTCATTTCCTTAAACTCGATATTTTTAACACTCGTGCAGCTTAACATCAGTTAACTGGTTGGATCTGTCTCTGGTGTCAGGGAAGACATCATTAAGCCTCATTCGCTCTGTGGGTGATTCTTTTGTTGGCCACAGAGCGAATTGTGTGGTGTTGTTTTTTTTTTATTTAAGTTTTACCAGCTTTCTTTTTAAACGTGTCGCTTATCTTTGCCAATGTTTTATCCGGCTTTGTGTTTGTTCCTGAAAGCACTTGTTGTAACTGAAGGCCACGCGCTCTTTCATTTCACTGTTCCTCGCTGGGTGTGAGTCGACATCTCACCGTAAAGTTTTCAAGGATCCATCTACTTGATAAAGAAATACAAGAGCAAAGAAAAAAATTTTTCCTACCAAAATCAATATTTCCTAGAATTGAAATTAAAGTTGAAATCTGTGTCTGACCAGAAAACAGTCACAACGCAATGACCAGCATTAACACATGAATAGAAACTGTTACTAGCAGGTTCAGAAACCTGTGCGAACCCTGAGCATGTGTGACACTTGAGTTTTCACCCCCACCCTGTTTGTCTGTCTTGTCCTCAGCGACGGCCAGGGCCACTCGTATGACCTCTCCCCCCTGGCCATGGACTCCCGGAACTGGGAGGTGGAGCCCTCCTCCGTGGACACGGAGAAACGGTTCTTCATCAACGTCTGCCGGTCGCTGGTGCAGCAGGGAGGTCGGTGTGCTCGCTTGGCCAATCCTCTTATTGATTCAGTAACGCATACAGTTATACCGTGGCATCTAGTAGGATTTTTTTTTCCACGGCTCCGATCGGTTTATTGATGTTTATCGATGTTTATCAACGTCGCTTTATCCGCGCTGTGCCGAACCAAGTCGCGTTGATGCGTTTCCATCGTCTCTGTCTGCTTTGAGATGTCAGCTTTTTTTTTTTTTAACTGTTCACTGCCTGTTTCGTAGCATTATTGACGCCATGTTAAGTTTCTTATGCTTTTGCTGCTTCACATTTAAAGCTTTTCCACCTGTGAAACAGCAAAGATCCTTTTATTTTGAAGGAATTATCGGAAATGCAGTGTGTTTGGCATGAAGGTGGCAGAGCTTGGTTTGCTCTGCCGTCGTTCAACAGCAACAGGTGTAATCAACCAGATGTGGATGTATTCTTCACTGTCTGATCCGCTGATCAGCTTTAAATGTTAGAGGGAGGAAAAAGTAATAACAGGAAACGCCGAACTGCAGAGAACTGAACACAGCTGCAGGTTTTACTCTGCTAGGGAAAAACACTCGCACCCAGCCAGTTCCGCTTGCCTGCTCTCAGCAGTTAAACTACGCCCCCCCAAAAAACGATCAAAAAACTCCTTAATCTGGATTGTTTATCTATAATCTATATCCCTAAACTGATTTGCATTACAGCATTTTTTACACATTTTCTTTTGTCCCCTTTCTGATTTAGTCATTTCACTTCCCTTCACTTCTGTTTACATTACAATTAAAGTCTCATCCTTGAAAATAAATCCAATAAAAACTTTGCCCTCCGCTCATGCTCGCACTAGGTTCCTGGAAGTGCCCCTCTAGTGCAGCATCCTGTCTGAAGGTCGGTGACGAGTATGTGAGCCTGGGGCAGGTGGAGGCTGGTCCCACGTGGGATGGAAACGTCCTGAGGATGCAGTATGCCAGCGGCCATGGCTGCCCCGATGGACGCCGCAACAGGAGCAGCATCGTCCGCTTCAAGTGCGACAGAGACCGAGTGGTGAGGGACCGGCCGTGGGTTTAACACAGGAATGTGTCAGGGCTGGACAGATGCATTTCAACCGCCTCATCTGCTGAATTAGTCGAATTAGTTTTGGTACCCTGTGTTATATCGTGTTGGTCTAATTGCTGCAGGTCTGTATGTTTAAATTTGAATATCATATATTAACATCAGACACGCGAAAAAGTCCCTCAGAATCTCATCTGCATAGGGGGGAGATCAGAAAAAGTCAAAATAAATTGGTCTCAGTTGAAAAATTTCTTTGAACTGCCAGATCTGTTCTAGTCATGGCTAAATGAATTGGAGATGGCTGCAGTGAAAAGAAAATCTCAGGGTGGTGGAGGCCACTATTGGAGATTAACCTAGTGCATATTCATCAGTTTTTATTGTTCATTTTGGTTCAGAACGTTCCTACAACCTGTTCTACAGGACGGGTGTGACACTCAGAACAAATGCTTTGTGTTTGTTATGTGAACAAAAAAATGCGAAAGGTGTGTGTGTGTGTGTGTGTGTGTGTGTGTGTGTGTGTGTGTGTGTGTGTGTGTGTGTGTGTGTGTGTGTGTGTGTGTGTGTGTGTGTGTGTGTGTGTGTGTGTGTGTGGTGCCGTCCCGTCCCCCATCCAGGACTCCCGGCCCACTCTGATCTCCGCCCTCGAGGACTGCGTCTACACCTTCCTGTGGTTAACGGCTGCTGCCTGCCCACTGAACACCACACAGCACGGTGACTGTAGGGTCACCAACCCAGCTACAGGTCAGACACAAAGGAAAAAAAAAAAAAAACACTTATTCTGTACACATTTTATATATACTAGTATGTTTGTTTTGTTTTTTTTAATATAATAATAATATAATATATTTTTAAAGTCTGGTGACAATAAAAACTTGTAAAAGTGCCTCAGTCTTTGTGTTAGTGGAGCCTAAAGGGACAGGAATAGAGAAGTAGTTGTATTTCTATAAAACCGGACCTTCTTTCAAGGGTGTCTAACGTTGCCCCCCCCCCCCCCCCCCAGGTCATCTGATTGACCTAAACGCCCTGACAAAGGAACAAGGGTACACGGTCCCTGATCCCCAGGAACACAGGAGGATGTTCCACATGAACATCTGTGGGAACATGGCCAACGCTGGCTGCAACCCTGATGACGGTACGTTGCTCCGTCCAGTGGCCGAGTGTGACCCTGCCGTGTTCCGCCACATCCTGTTTATTTAAAAAAAAAAGGAAAAAGAAAGAGACAAACATCTCGTTAGAGTTTTTGATTTTTGATGACCAGTCAAACCTCCAGCTCAGCTGATTTCCAGTGACGGTTTCAGGGACTAACACTCCATAGAGAGAATCGTGAGACTAAGTCTGATTTCTGCAACGTAAAGTAAATTTCTATGTGTGTGGGGAAACACACGATCATTCATTTCCACAGGGATTCTGATGTGCATGTGGATGTTTAAAAAAAATTAGTAAAAATATATATAATTGAAAAAAAATGTTCTTATGTAGTTGAAAATAAACATGCCAAACAAAACAACAAGTCAGACTAAAGAGAAAACTGCCTGGAAGAAGACAGGACAACAGAGGTCTTCCGCGTTTAAAAGCGTCCTGCAGACTCCTCACTCATTACACTGAAACTTTCTAGTTTTTATTTTTCTCTTAACTCTCTTTCCTTATAACAGAAGCCCTGCAGATTCCAAAAAACTGCAATTTATCTTGGAACAGATCAGATTTTTCTCGCATGGATTAATAAAGAATCCCTACAGCTCTGTCCCAGGTTAATGTTTCACCTCGCTTGCACGTTCGGTTCTTGTAACACTGCGGACATGCGTCAGAGACCTGAAACCCCAGCACCTCTCACCTCACACGAATGTAGTAGAGGAGGCGTGGCATTACTAACAAAGAAATGCCCTGTTTTCATTATAAAACTGATTTTAAACTTACCTTAAAAAAAGTAATTCACTGCCATATTAAAAAAAAGATCAAATAAAATGGAGTAAACAGAATTAAAATGACAATGTAGTTACATTGCAGTGCAAGATATGAATAAATAGCCCCAAATTATATTCAAGACAAGGGAATGGCAAACAAAAGCTTTAAGTCCTGATTTAGAAGAACTGAGAGCAGTAGCAGATTGAAGTTTTCTGCTGCTTAGTTCGTATATGTGATGCATTAAAACTAAATCTCCATGTTATGTGTTGTCCCTGAGGACAGGGTACAGACCCATCCCAGCTGATCTGAGACATCTGGGCGCTTCTCAGCGTGGCAGCAGACCAGAAGCGCCCTGTAAATCTCTAACATCCGTTTTGGTGTCGTGTTCCAGCCGTGTGCATCAAGGATGCCAGCCCAGTGGTGAGCTGGGGTCAGGTGAGCAAGAAGCTTTCATACAAGGACCATATCGTGGAGCTGATGTACGAAGGAGGAAGTCCCTGCCCGGCAAACCCCGAACTCCGACACAGCACCGTCATCCAATTCATCTGCAGGTACGTCCCCCTTGTTTCTCCTCAGTTGTGGTCATTTTGTTGTTACTGTTTTCGTCATTGTTTTCTTCCTCAGCTGCCAAGAAACTTTTGTTGCCTTTTTTAAGATTATATATTGGTGTAGCTCCAGGGCATTTATCTGGTATGGCTTGAAAAAAAGCTCAGCCCTTACACTTAATGGAATCAGTGAAGTGCATTTTCCTCTTCAGAGAAGGTTGGACAACCACACCTGTGCTGTTCAGTTGCAGGCAACTGAAAAATTAAACAACATTTCAGGATAGTGTCAAGTCACTGAAGTGGCAGATGCGGAGCTGCACATTTCTTCCTTCAGATCTACATTTTTAACTGTTAAAATCTTCGGTGTATATTCTGTATATTCTCCAAGATTTGCATTACATTCTTGTGAGAAGGAAACAAACCCTTGACTTGAGCTGTAACCTATACACTTGGTCGTCAGTTTATTAGGAGCACCAAGTTAAAACCAATGCAGTCTAATTCAACAGTCCTCCCTTCATGAAGGTTACACTGTATAATGCAGTATAATTTCACAGCACGACAAACTACATCCTCTGAAAATATAAAGTTGAATCAACACGTCTCTTAAACAGTTTTAATAAAAACTGAACATTATAACCGCCTTGAAGGAGGATTTTATTGCAAGACTGTTGTATTAGACTGCACTAGTTTCAACTAGATGTACCTAATAAACTGACAACATACAGCATTTTGTAAATGTTTCTCAACTTGTACGATAACAAACTTGTCCGCAGTTGGGAGAAATCTGCAAAATATGTTTTTTATTTGATCTTCAATATTTTTCCTAATTTTTTCACAGCAAAATAAAATCATTTTACAATTGTTTCATTTGTCGGTCACTAGAAATGATCAGCAGGCTCATGTTCTGCAAAACACCAGTGATGTATTTGCTGGGGCAACGCTGAAGTATTAATTTTGAGTGTAAATAATGAACATTTATTTATTCGCTGTTTTTGCTTTAGGCCACCAAACATGGGCTCGGCCCCCTCGGAGCCTGTCTTGATCGTCTCAAACGCTGAAACCTGCACACACTACTTCTCTTTCCACACCCCGCTGGTTTGTGAGCAGCCCGTAAGTATGTTTGCGTTTTTGTGGCGTCGGCCTGGGCCCCCACCTCTTTTCAAAAAGTACGGGTTTTAATCAAACCAGTGACCGGACACAGTTCAGTCACACAACGCAGTTAAGAAACGACTGAAAGGAGAATGTGTTGTTGTTAGTAAAATAAATCCAACCTGTGGTCTGTTTTGAATTGGATGAAACCTGATCCCAGCACGTGTTTTTTTATGTTGTCTTTTACACCTGTTCGACCAACTGGTTCACATCACATCGCAACACCGTGCACCTGAACCGAGTCACTCAGATGTTATTATCGGCGCCTTCTTCGTGGACGCATTGGCTTTTTCCAACAACAGAAATTATTAGATACTGTATAGAAGTGCAGCTTTTATATTAAGAAGCTGTTTCCTTGCAATCAAGTGGAAAATGCGGCGCATTCCTTCACAAGTTGGCAGCTGAATTTGCCGTTTCATGAAGCAAATCAAATCTCTGTTGAGACTAGAAGTTCAGATGGACGAAAATCGGCATCTAGACGCATCTCAGGGAAAAATCAAAGGAGGCAGGAATGTAGCGTTACTTTTTTTTTATCCTCCAGTAGAGGTCTCTGACTCACTTGTTTCAAAATAATTCTTAAAAACTCAGGTGCATTTGGAGGAACAAATATTGTACAGTCATTAATAGCATAATAAAGTTACAATACAAAATGTCCGAATTCCTTCGATTTGAGTTCGGCTTTTTCAAGCATAAAAAAACTATTCTTGTTCATCCCGTTGCTTTTTTTTTTCTTTCTCTTTTTTAACAGGTAAAATGTTCAGTCCAAAATGGCTCCTCTCTTATAGACCTGACTCCTTTGATTCATGTCAATGGATACTACATGGCAACAGGTCAGTGAGCCAGCGTTTCACATCTAACCACTGAAATTCAACTATGTCTTATGATTTTTTTTTTTTGCCCTTGTCATTTATCGGCACAGCATTTGTCTATATTTACCGTCGCCATGTCGTCTTTTTTTCACTGCTCCAATTTTGCCCGTTCAGATGAGGCCGTGGACCAAGGCGATGGTACCCCAGACTTCTACATCAACATCTGTCTGCCCCTGAACCCCATCCCTGGGGTCACCTGCCCTCCTGGATCTGCCGTCTGCATGGACCCGGATAGCGGACCCCCAGTGGTGAGACTCGCCGACGAATGTTGTCCTTAACACAGTTTTCAGACAGGGTAGATAAAGGCAAATTAACTTTATTCTCAATTTCATGGGCTATGATGCCATAGAATGAAAACAGGGGCAATTAAGTTGGGCTGACAGTGTGTAAAAAAAAAAAAAAACACAAAAAAACAAAACAAAAAATAAAAAAACCTCCAGTGGCACTTTTTAACAAAACAATCCAGCACCAGGGTGAACAACATTGCGTTTTAATAATTAGTCCTAGTGACACCTCTGTGTAAATCCAATCCAGTCGGCAGCAGGTATTTCAGTTTTCATTTGAGTAAGTTTCCTGATCCATCCTGCTGTAGCTATGTTGTTATAGAGTGAGAGGGTTAGCTAGCCAATCAGCAACAAGGGAACTGACTCAATGGCAGCAAAAGGTGGTGGAGGTCGAAGTGTGGTTTAAATGGTGCCTCGGTTTCCACCTCCTCTGCCTGCGCCCTTTTCTCAGACAACAATCTGTCGTTTCCCACGTCAGAAATTCTAAAATTTGTTCTCCTTGTCCCTGCGGCCGTCAGCCTTTCGTCTTTCTCACTCGTTAACTTCTCCTGTTTCCCGTCCCTTTAAAGGATATCGGCCGGACCACCAACGGCCCTGAGATCAACCATGAGAAGGACGAGGTGTCCATCACCTACCGCAGCTCCACCAAGTGCGCCGCCGACCCTGCGCAGAACTACACCTCGACCATCATCTTTACCTGCCAGAGAGGCATAGAGCTGGTCAGTCACTCTGCTTCTCTGAGGATTTAAAGTTTGTTTGTTTTTGTTTTTTGTTTTTTTTTTAACATATTAGTGAATCTTCATATCCGTATCCAGGGCTCTCCGCAAATGCTGAGGCTGCAGGGGTGTGTGTATTTGTTCGAGTGGGCGACCCCTGTAGTCTGCTCCGATGCCACCACCATCAGTGGCTGCAAGCTCACCGACCTCCAGCTCCAGTTCACCTTTGACCTCTCGGGCCTTTCCAGCGAAGTCGAGGTGAGGCCCGCTGAAGTTTTGAACACTTTTTGGTGGGGTGGGGTCCAGCTGGATGCCCCCTGAATCTCATTAAATATTGTAATATATTATTGTAATATCACCCTATGCTACCAGTTATAAGTTGTACTAAATTTAACTCTTTGTGTTTTTAGGTGAAAGGGCCCTCCAGCACCTACCACATCAGCGTGTGTGGTGCCGTGTCAGAGCCGGACTGCAAGAAGAGCGCGATCTGCCAGATGTCTGGTTCTGGTTCGGACATGACCGTCTCGTCCTTCGGCATCAGCAAGGCCATGACGATGAGCTACAGGCATGAGGAGCAGGCCGTGCTGATGCAGTATGGTGGGGGGGATCCTTGCCCGCCAGGTAAGTCTGCACTACCTGAATCCGGAATCAAATCCAAATTCTTTCCAAATCCCTTCTCAAATCTAATTACGTTTTGTTTTCATCATCTGTGAGTAACTAAAGTTCTAAATAACTCACTTTAGATCGGAGATCAGCTGATGCTCGGCCTGAAGCCAGAAATACTACAGCACAGTTTTAACTTCACTGGCAGTGATCAAGTTAATCACATACATTAATCAAACTAACATAATTTTCACACCGGTAGCCTGAAACCTGAAAATGCCTGCGTGTTTTTAATGTTGGTCTTCACTGATAAAAAGAAATAATCAGTGTACAGAGATCTGTGGATTAGTCTACCTGGTTTGTCTTGCTTTGTTTTAGCAGGAGAGAACATGAGAGGTCAGACAGGAGGTGACGGTGTGAACTCCAGTCTAATGAGATCAGACCTTTTCTCATGCTTTTAAAAAGTTGATTTTTTTTGGAAGTTTGAGACACACAGGACGTAAGGACCAAAATTTTTGAGACACGTAATGCGGGGAAAACGGTGACAATTAATTTCGGTGGCCGTTAATCGGCTGATTATTATTATTATGATGGATTGTTCGGCTTATGAAACATCACGAAATGGTGGTGGTGTGGGGGGGTCATGGTAACCTAGAGCACAAGGTGACGTCATTAAACCTTTCCTCTTTCGTCCAACTGACAGTTCAACACCAAAAAAATTCTCAGTTTAAAAAAAAAAAACAATGAGAATACATCTAAGAACCTGGGTGCATCAGATATACGTGCCATTTTTTAATTGAAAAGTAACTTTATTGAATAATCGATTACCAAAGTAGTTGCTAATTTAGTTGCCTTCAATCATTTTTTCTTTTCTCCTCCAGACTCTGGCAAGCGTGAGTCCTCCATATTGTTCACCTGCGACCAGTCAGCAGGCCGCGGCTCTCCGCAGCTGCTCTCGGAGACGGCGGGCTGCTCGGCCACCTTCCAGTGGAGGACCAGTGCCGTCTGCCCGCCGAGGAAGATGGACTGCAAGCTGGTCAGCCGGCACCAGACCTTCGACCTCCGGACGCTGTCCTCCCTCACCGAGCCGTGGAAGTTCAGCCACAAAGGGGATTCGTAAGTCCGAGTTTAGTCGTAGACACACTCATCAGCCATAAAGATGCCTGAATGTTCTGCGAGGCTGACTAAAGCGCTCGCGCCGCCTCATCCCGAGCCCTGAGTCTCTCCGGTTCTCGTGTCCTCAGGTATTTCGTCAACCTGTGCCAGGGAATCCACGGCGGGTCTCTTGGTTGTCCCGAGGGAGCAACTGTGTGTCGACGCTTGGCGGCAGGACAGACTCAGACCCTAGGCCAGGTTTACACGCAGAAAATGAGCTACGCCGGTGGGTAGTCGAGTCGGACGCGCTTCACTGGGCCT
The DNA here is from genome assembly GCA_016859345.1 of Istiophorus platypterus. Lineage (NCBI taxonomy): Eukaryota > Metazoa > Chordata > Actinopteri > Istiophoriformes > Istiophoridae > Istiophorus > Istiophorus platypterus. Next base: position 20,143,444 of record CM029133.1, on the reverse strand, counting down.
GATATGTCCAATAGGACTTTTTAAGGGCCGATAATAATGTCCTCAGTTCAACAATTGGTGCTTAAATCCATATCAGTTTCAACAATTTGCACATGTGAATATAACCTTTGTTATCGATAAGGACTTTCTTTTTTTTGTTGTTTTTTTTTTTATTGGATGTTTCAGTGGATATTTCAAAAATCTTCCTCCAAAACAGTTTAACTTATAATTGACTCGGGCTTAAACTGAAAGCAGGTAAATAGAGTCAAGTAAAAATCATTAGATGAATGTATTCAGTGTTTTTTGTTCCTTAATCAAAGAGAATTTTAGTGCTTAGTTTTTTTCCCCCTCTCACAGCTGTGCTCTGATTTATTTTTTTTTCTTTTCATTATTTTTTTTTCTATTCATCAGAAAAGTTAATGATGGTGTCTCAAACTTCCTCCCTCCCCCCACAGATGGAAAGATCTCCGTCAGCTACTCAGCGGGAGATGATGTCTGCGGCAACGGCTTGAGGGCAAAGACTCTGATCCAGCTGAGCTGTGGCCTCACGGTTGGACGACCGGCGCTCATCAGGTATTGCACAACCCAATGAAATCAGCCTGTTTTTTTTTTTTTTTTTTTTTTTTTGGGGGGGGGGGTGTTTGTTTGTTTGTTTTAAAGCTTTCTACTTTCAGCCCCATTGGCCAGAGACAAAAATAAGAAACCAAACAACTACCTGAAATGGGGACAAAACTTAAAACAAGGTTTTGTAGAAAGAAATTTAAACACAGCAGAATAGAATTTTTTCCACACATTCAAACTCTGCATCATTGTTATGGAACCTTAACCAATATAAGCGATGCTGTAATAGACGGCGAAACACGTTATACAATAACATTCATTTACTCTTTGGTTCAGTGTTTCTAACTGGCAGTTAATGGCAGAACAGCATGTTTGTCTTCAAAGTTAAACTTTCTCCGGTCAAAGTGTCATCAGAGGGGCTTTTCAAAACATTTTCTCATGCCTCAGAGGGCTAATCACCACCATATGAAATATCCATGACGTGGACGGTTATCAATTATCAACAAAGGATATTGTCTGACGTTTAATTAATCATCTTTTGCTCCACAGCTCAGCATTTTATAGCTGCATTTATTCGTTTGGGGTTTTAAAAATTCATTCTGCCAGTTGAAACTGGTCCCGGAAATCTCACACCTTTCCGAGATCTGCAGTCTGCGTTATCTCACCTATGTCTTTCTCTTTGTGTGTGTGTGTGTGTGTGTGTGTGTGTGTGTGTGTGTGTGTGTGTGTGTCTGAGCAGGGTTGACGAGGCAGCGTGTGAGTTCGTGATTGGCTGGGAGACCCGGTTGGCGTGTGAGGTGAAGCAGCAAGAGGTGGAGATGGTGAACGGGACGATACAGGTCCCCAACAGCAGCATCAACATCAGTCTGGGAGCACTCTACTTCAGGTAACACCCCCCCCCCGAACCTGAGTCTTCTCTGAACAATCTGCAAGTCATTTTTAGTTTACCACAGGAGAGGTGTTCATCACAATCAAAAACAACATTCACCTCAACCGGTAGAAGTCAGAACCTTTTATTTCCTCCTCTCAGCCACCACCAGGCATCGGGGGACATCCGCTCCAACGGTGACCGCTACATATACCACATCCAGTTGTCCGGCATCACCAACAACTCCCTGAAAGACTGCGTCGGCGCCAAAATCTGCCAGGTGAAGCTCAAGTCGGCGTACAACCGCAAGATCGGCTCCTCCAGCAATGCCAAGTACTACATCAAAGGTGATTTCATTGGCGCAGCTTCTCCCGTTTCTCTGGCCGCCATTAGCCGGCCCCGTCTCTCTAGTGTGTAATCCACATTTAGCATTGTGGGTCTAGGGGTGTTTGGTTTGTCAGTCTGTTTCTCCACGGCTGTTGGATGGACACTCTAGGTTTCTTAAGGTAAAGCTGGTTAACTTCGTCTCGCAGTCCAAATTTCCACCTCTCCAACGACTTGGTTTCTGCAGGTGACAGAAAAACCGTCATCAAGCTCAATACTAGTGTGTAACTGAGCTCATAAGCACATTTACATGTCCTATTGTTTCCTATAATTATTTGTAACTATAAACTCATTGGAAGGTTCCTGTACCAATTTCTGGGGGGGAAAAAGAGCGATCGAGTGGTACTCAGACGTGGTGTATTTAACGGTGTGAAATCTCTATACAGGAAAATGTTGAGTTGAGCGCATGTGAAAAAAAAAATTCCAGTAATAAGTGAATATTTTCGTGGTTTCGCATAGAGCAGTTCAGGCACATTCCTCTGCAATAGCTTAGCTGTACTTAACGTAAAAAAAAAAATTTAAGTCAAATGATTTCTATCTTTGTTCTTAATTTTTCTATGATTTCTACCAAATCACTTCCTTTTTTAATTTTAAATCTGGAAAGCTCCTTATTAAGTTTGATACCTGTAAAATAAAGTGTGGTATTGTATCAGATTACACTGTCAAGGGTCAAGTCTTACAACAAGCTCACTGTTGATCATCAGTTCACCGCCAATGATCACACAGACGTCTCAAAAGTCACATTTCTAAAGAACTGAATAACCCGTCGTCATGGAAACCTGCTGGTCGTTGCCGACGCTCACTTCCTCTCTGCCCCCCCCCCCCCCCCCAAATCGTCAGGAGGAAACCTGGACGTGATTGTTCCCTCCAAGTCAATATGCGGCCGCGAGAAAACCAAGATGGCGTCGTCCACCATTATGTTCCACTGCAGCCCCTCGGCCGGCGTCGGCATCCCTGAGTTCATGCTGGAGACGGATGAATGTCAGTATCTGTTCGTCTGGCACACCAATGCCGTGTGCGGGTTGACGTGAGTAAAAATTGATCTCTACTTGACGTAAAAACATTTGTAATATTTTATTTATTTATTTATTTATTTAATCCAGACAGCAAAACTTGAGATTAAAAAAAAGAGCAATTGATAAATGTGAGCCTTCCTTTCTAAATTTTCTTTCCTGCAGAACCATTGACAGGCAGTCGGACAGCAACGGCAGCGGCCAGGCTACGGTTCTGTCTGGGCGGAGCCAGGCGGTGGGGGTGGTGCTGAGCCTCCTGATGGTGGGTCTGTCGGTCTGTCTGCTGGGGCTTTTGCTCCACAAGAGAGAGAGAAGGTGAGGCCATGAGCATTCTTTTGCTTGGATGTTTTTTTTTGTTGTTGTTGTTTTGGGGTTGTTTTTTTTTTTGTTTTTTTTTTTATAGTTTTGTAGGATTTTTGAGTTGAGTGCCAGATTTGATTGCTTTTCCTCCATCTCTCGTCTCTTCACCAGGGAGCTGGTGATCCAGAAGGTCGCTGGCTGCTGCCGGAGAGGAAACCAAGTCTCCTATAAATATTCCAAGGTAGGTTTACAAATGAGTGAATGAATCATCAGACAAACGAAAGTCTTTGCACATTAGATGCTCGGATTTAGATTCCCGTGCATCTGAGGTAAACTACATTGACCACGGCCAAATCTCCGGACCGAGACTTTGATTTGAGTTTTTTGCTTTTAAAGAATGCTCCATCTGGTTCACGCTTTTTGGTCAATTCATCCCAAAAATTTCAATTAATGTCCAGCATCATTAATAAAATATTTTTCTCATATCAAACATGACACTGTAACTTTATCTTGCAACTTCTTTATTTTAAGTTCTTTAAGTTCTTTTCAGGTTCCCATTCACGCCTTCGAAAGATCTCAGACGCAAACCATTAACAGACCCGTAACATATAGTTGTATCTGAGTGAAAAGTAACAAGGACAACATTTTACACAGCCAAGGACTTTGGGGGGGGTCACTCGATCCTTTACTGGTAAATTCTGAGTGAAGGAGACAGTTCTTGCTCGAGGGTGACACCTCCGAGACGGTATTTCAATTCACTTTCTTCTAATTCCCCAGGTCAACATGGACGAAGAAGGGGGTGAGGAAGAGATGGAGTGGCTGATGGAGGAGCTGGAAGCCCCCCCCACCTCCACGACCACGTCCTCATCCTCCCACCGTAGCCGGGGCGGCCACGGCAACGGCCACATCACGACTAAGCCAGTGAACGCGGACGGCCTGCGCTCCTTCACGCTGGACGAGCAGGAGGACGACAGCGAGGACGAGGTGCTGAGCGTCCCTGGCGTGCAGGTGGTCAAGACGTCGGGGTCGTTGCGGAACTCGGTGGCTCTCCACAGCGCCTTCCTGCAGGTAAGTGTCACCTCGACGTCTGCTCTGGGTTTTACTACATCTTAGCCGGACGCACCCGGAGATGGTTTGCACCAATCCGACATGAGATCGAGCTGAACAGACCCTTAAGATAAGAAAGTTCGGCTGCAGTTTGGCTGCAAACCTGACACACTGAGTTGGGGAAAAAAACAAAACTAAAAAAACGCAGCGAAGGATCAGATGTTGATCCAGTTTATTTCAGCCAGGAATCTGTCTGGTCCACGGGGGGTGTCAGAAATCCCTCACGCGGGGTCTCTCTTTTCAGGAGGAGAGCGACGAGGACCTGGTCGGCCTCTTGGACGAGTCAGACCGGAGGAGGAAGGGCGGCAGGCCTCGCCCCTCGGCTCTCGGCCGCGGCGGCAGCACGGCAGCTGGCAGGAAGGGGGACGAGGACGACAGCGACGAGGACCTCCTGAGGGTGTGATGTCTCTTCCTCCCGCAGCCAACCCACCACCACCCTCTCCTGCATCCTACCTGAACTCTTCTCTCTCAGTGAATGTCTCCATTATAGCAACAACAACAGAGAAATACCAACAACGTATTGGAAGCAGAAACCTCCTCTCTCTTTTTGGGATTTTTTTTTTTCATTTCCTTTTAATTTTGGTCAGACTGTACCTTTACTTGGCCCAGTCCACTGTCTACAGACTGTCAGTGTTAGCACATGGTCTCACAGTATCTTACTTATCCATAGCTGATGATCTAAAGTGTTCTTCAGGCCGTTTTTTGACCTGCACCCCCTTTTTTTTTCCCCTCATATTTTGTTTTTGAAATTCCAAACTGAAACCATTTGTTCCACTATAGCTGCGTTACTCTCGCCACATTTATCTAATAAAGACCCGACAGGGCCGGTCGAGACTCAGAGACGAACCCAAGGCGAAAAAAGGAAAAAAAAACAAAACACCTGCTGATGTATCAACTCCGTAAACGAGGCACAAAAAGATCTGGAATGGAAAAACAAAATACGTGCATCTTTTCCGCTGCCGTTTAAATATGAAGTTGTGCCGTCGCTTAAGCACTTTATCGTAGCATCGATTAGCCCAGAATGTCAGATTTCATCGCGGACCGGCCGACAGTACATGTAAAACCACTTCTGGGGTTGATTCATGGTTTGTTTTTGGTTTTTGATTTTTTTTTTTTTTTTTTCTTATCTCTATTGGCCGATCAGGACTTTATTAGTAAACTGTGGCAACATGTACAGTCAAAAACCTCAATAGTGAAAGGATAAAACACGTTTTGCAGAGGGGAAATAAAAAAATGATCGTTATGGAAGACAATAACAGGAAATCGGTTCGGTCCGCTGGGGTGTCGGCTCGCGTCGTTTCTAAAGGGAATGAAGAGACACCCGTCTTTTGTCTTTTCTTGCTGTTTACAGTTGCTATGACGACAGATCTTTTCTCTTTCTTTTGCCCTCGAAAAGAAAGCATGATGCCTTTCCCGATGATGGAATCCACTTCCCGTTTTCATTGACGAATCAATGTCCGGCGGCAGATTGATTTTTTTTTTTTTTTTTTTTTTGTCTGGTTTTGATCAGAGACATTGTACATAGGTGAAAATGGTCTATAATATGGAATTTTTGTTTTGATTGTCGTTGTCATTGGTGAATCGCTCACAAGTTTTATTTTTGTTTGTTGGTTTTTATGATTATTTAAATGGTCATCCGAGCCGATCACCCGCCTGCGTCTCTGTCCTGAGCGAGAGCAGAGGCGGCCTTAAGTGCGAATGGACGGTTGACAAAGACGGAGGCTGAATGTGATGTTAGTTTAGGTTGTGCCGGTTTTGAGCTCCCTGTCCCCCAACCCACCCACCACCCACTCCCGCTAAAGCCATAATGTTTCAGCCACCGCGGCACTAATGTATGGAAGTTGCAGATTTTTTTTTATTTTTATTTAGCCGCTAGCAGGCTCGCATACATGAAGAAGCTTGGTTTTGCTTTTCCAGGTGTGGGATGGCGGATGTTGTGGTGCCGAAATCAGCCCCCTTTTTCTGTTGTGGGTTTTTTTGTTTTTTTGTTGTTTTTTTTTTTAAGCCAAGTGCATGTGATGATGAGACTAAGGAGAGAACTGAAGCATTAATATATCTAGAATGCAGGCAGGTGACTTACATTTAACACATTTTCCACTTGATGAACAAACTAATATTGTCACGAAGGAGGCCGCCGCCGACGGAAGATCCATGGCCAAGTTACATCACGGTATCGTTTGGGTTTTCATCATAGTGACAGCAGAGACTGTGTGTACGAGTGATGAGTAGATCCAAGGCGGTATAAGCACACACAGTATTTGGGTGCAGTCCCATTTGCAGGTTGTTCTCAGCCCCCCGTGCCCCCGTCCGAACAAAACCAACTGTTTTAAAAATGGCGACTTTTGGCTTAATCTCTAAAAATGACTGAATTTACAAACTCTGAAAAAACAGCTCGGCTTCTACCCCTGTGTGGGTGTTTTCGCCATGTGGTGTTTACCCGGTTCAGAGGAGTCGGAAACGTGCTGCGTCGTAAAGGAATCAAACTCACATCCCCGTCATCTTTACTGAACATTGCTGATTTCTCTTTGCACATTGCTGTGTTTTATCTTCTCTGGTTTGCAGAATGGTCACAAAAAAAAAAATAAGGAAACTCGGTTTCATTAGTTTTTATTAACGATTAAAAGGCTCATTATTCTTCATTTAACTGATTAAATGTCTAGACTATAAAACGTGATAACAGTGAAAAATGCCGATGGTTCAAGGTGACATTTTCAGTTGTTTGTTTGTTTGTTTGTTTGTTTGTTTGTTTGTTTGTTTGTTTGTCTGTCCGAGCACCTAGAGAAAAACAGTGCATCACCACAGAGTTGGAGCTGGATTCGGAGAATGTTTGATGATTGGGAAAAACAAAAAAAAACAATTAATGAATGAACAAACTGGTTCTGCTGCAGTTGAAAGCAGCATAAGAAGCCGTTGAAGAAGGATGACAGTTTTTATTATTCAAACTACTCTGTCCATGTCTGAGAAACAGCTTTTTTTTTTTTTTTTTTTTTTTGCTAACACGATTAATTGATTAACGATTAGTTGATTGATAATCAATTAATTGTCATTTAGCAGCAAAAAAAAGGGAGATTGTTCAAGTTTCAGCTTATTAAATGTGAGGATCTAGTGCTTTTCTGTGTTCATATCATTGTAAATTTAACATTTTTAGGTTCTGGACTTTTGGTCAAAACAATTAGAAAACATCACATTGAACTCCGGGAAATTGTGATAGGCTTTTTTTTTTTTTTTTTTAACTATTTTTTACATTTTATAGCCTAAACAATCAATCCGTTAAGCATTATTTAACAAAAATAATCATTAGTTTCAACCCAAAGTGTCATTTAACTCTATATATCGGTAAATACTTTATGTGCTTTGTATGTCACTTTGGACAAGTTGTCCACTGCGGCTCCTCCGATAAATGGGACATTTTGGGATCTGTCATCACAGGTATCTTTGTCACCTGAGCCAAAATAAAATTAAAAAAAAGCAAAAACGAAAGAAGGAAGTAAACAATCAAGAGGCTGATTTAAACACTTAAACATACTTGGAGTGAATCTACGAACCTTTGGACAGCAACTGTTGATCCGTAGACAGACATTTTAAAAAGACTCCATAAGTTGATCACAGTCTTCGGTAGGAGGTAATTTCACGTTTGGGTTTTTTTTCAAGTTTTCAATCCACACAGACTAAAGTCATTAACAGACATGTGACGCCACCACTAAAAATCTGCTGCCAGGCGACGGCGAGGTTTCACCATTCAGGGTATTTCTAAAGCTTTGTACAAGGATTTGTTAACAAGTTTTTTGTATGATGCTGCTTGTCCAGAACACAGACAAAACGACAAAACGGGAAAAAAAAGAAATAAAGGAATTTAAAAAAAAAATCTTTAACTGACATTTGCATCGGACAACATCAGTATTTTTTACGGAATGTTCGGGCTGCGCCACATGCGTGAAATTTAACACAAACAGACACTAAACGTAACATCCTGCTCTGAAACCGCACTCGTCGTGTCGGCTGTTTATTATTGAAGAATTAACCACATCGTTAAGCTGCTTGTCTGAAATTATCAAGTGTTGTTTTTTTTTTTTTTTTTGGGGTTTTTTGGTTTTTTTTGTGTTGTTTTTTTTAGCCAAAGTGAAATCTAGGTTTGAGAGAGAGCATGAGGAACGAGGTGATACTGAGCAGCGCACGGGTATCAAAGGCTTCCCAAAGAACGGCGGAAATAACTGCAACCTAAAATGAACTGCAACGAATCTGAAGTATGATGTTTAAGTCCAGCAAAAGTCAAAATGAAATTGCGCCTGTTGCTTGTAGACTTGACAGACTTCTTCTTCATTTTTTTTTATAATTTAAAACATTCAGCTTGTGGGAGTTTTTTTGGGGGATAAAAATTAACTTTGGCTGTTTCCTTTCTAAAAACCCTTTTACTTCATGATTTTTGTTGTAAGGATCATTTGAACTGGGATTACACACACTCACATAAAAAAACAAAAGGCAAAAAAAAGGCGTCCTCCTGTGTTTTGGACTCTCGTCACTCATCTCTCCGGAGCAGGAGCAGCAGCTGCCCGCCGCCAAGCGGCGGACGGTCCCATTTAGTAGGCGGACTCCCCCCTTTCCATCGTCGCACCAAGTCTGTCTCTGCCGTATCTTAGCACCAAAGTTTGTGAGGCTCATCTGCATGGCACTGTGCTGAATCCTCTCTTTCCTATAGAGATATGATTGGACAATTCTTGTGCTTCTTTTTTTGTTTGTTTGTTTGTTTGTTTCCCCCGTCATCGCCCGAGCAGAGTTGAATTCAGACGGGCGACGAAAAACAAACTCGGAAAATATAGCGACTTTAAAAAAGGAAAAAAAAGAAAGCACAAGAAATATTGTGTGATGATTCGGTACTATTGGGGAGATCATTATTTTTTTGAGTTGGTGTAAGTTATGTTGTCTTCAATGTTTTTCAGCTCTCTGCTTGTTTTCCTATTTAAGAAAAAAAAAGTTGATGTAAAAAATATTGCATTATTTGAATAAATAAGAGATCTGCTGTTTACTGCTGCTGTGGTTTAATCACTTGATCTGTTAGTAATAAGAAAGAAACTGCAATGAAGAAAATCGAAGAAAGGAAAATGTTAGATTTGACTGTTGAGATTTAAAAGCAAAAAAAAAAATGTGTAAAACAGCTGCCTTACACAGAAGAAGGAGCTGACTTTTACTTGTCCCAAGTCATTTGGGACTCGGCCTTGTCTCGAAGGACAAGATTTGATTTTTCTCAAATGATTTGAGACTTATCTAGAGTAGATCCAGAATTCATATGTCTCAATGAAATTTGTCTGGAATTAGTTGAGACTTCGCTGCAACTTGAATTAATCTAAATTTGACTTGGACTTATCCGAAAGGTCCCCATGCTTGTGGACTTGACTTGGACACGTCTAGAGTTGAGGACTTCAGTGACTCTAGACTTAAGATCTTCATCAGGAGACTTGAGACTTGACTTTGATCCGTTTCAAAGGCCCACAGACTTGTCTTGGACTCATCAAAAGACTTTAGTTCGATTGAAGAACCTCAGACTTTGACTTGTCAGGAAGGACCGGTGACTTGTCTTGGACTTGGCCTCGAGTGATTTTCTAATTGACTTGGATTTGTCTGAAATTACTTGAGCTTTTGACATGGACTTCCTTAAACGACTTAAGACTCGACTTAGACTTGTCTTGAAGCACTTGCGATGTGACTTGACTTGGACTATTCTCAAAGGAGTTGTGACTTCTTTTGTTTTTGCATTAAGACTTAACCTGGACTTGTCTGGACTGACTTGGAACCTGGCTGGGATTTGAAGACTCAAAAGAAACCATCTGCCATTTTCACCTATTGCTCAATAGGTCAAATCAAACAAATCACATCCTAAAAACTGTTGAGTTTCAGTGGTGTTCTGACTTTTACAATGATTATTCATCTGATTCATCTTCAAGGACTATCCTTAGGGTCAGAAGTGGCATCACTGCAAAAAAAAAGAAAAGAAAAAAAACGGAAAAAAAAAGTTTTGGCAGCCACGTGTGTCCTGGATCAGGCTTCATAACAGATTCTCAGAAACTTCACATGAAAGTTTACTTATTGACAGCATCTCTGGCCTCGTGCACATTTGCATGGGATGCAGAGACGGTCGACACATGCAGGCTCATGTGTCCATGTTGGAGCATTTATGTTAATAAACCCCAGGGGCAGGTCATGGAGGCATCCTGCGCAGTTCCAATGACACACAGACACAAGGTCTGACGTCTGACAATTGTGATACCAAATGTGTTTTAATGCTCCACTGCACCGCAGGTAGAGCAACGACGTCTTTCCGAGGACCTTTGCTCCTGCTTGTCCGGATAAAAAAAAACAAAAAACTGTGGACCTGACTCCAGTGGTCACTCTGCAGAGGGAGGCTCAACATACAGCGCACTGGCAAGGCTGTAGACACCGAGGGAGAGTTTGGTCAGAGTTGGGCTTTTTTGGTTTTTGTTTTTTTTCAGTTGTTTAGAGAAAAGATATCGACATCCCAGCGACCATGACCACATTTGACGACATCCTGGAGGAGGCCGGGAAGTTCGGCCACTGTCAGAAGCGCATCTTCGCCCTGCTGTGTATGGTGTCCATGCCCTGGGCAGGTGTGTATGTCGGCATCGTCTTCCAGGGCTTCACCCCGGACCACTGGTGCCGGGACCCCGCGGTGGTGGAGAGGAGGCAGGCGTGCGGCTGGAGCCTGGCGGACGCCCGCGGGCTGACGCTGCCCCTGGTCAACAGCTCCGGGGGGCTGCAGCGGAGCAGCTGCGAGCAGTACGACGTGGACTGGAACAGCACGGCGCTCACCTGCGACTCGCGGGAGCTGGACCTCAGCAGAACCCCCACGACCGCCTGCAAGGACGGCTGGGAGTACGACTACGAGGGAAGACAGTCCTTCGTCACAGAGGTAAAAATGACCAGGTGTGATGGAAGTGAGGTGAAGCAAATCAAATAAAACCAAACTATTGTACATTAAGTGGAACCTATGGCTTCACAATATAATGCAACATGATGCAGCAAGGATATAATATAAATGAGAATAGCACCAGGATGTTAATAAAGGCAGGTAAATCTGAAAACCTTGATGTCTTCCATCTCTCTCTCACACGCACTATATATATATATATATGTATATATATATATATATATGTATATATATATATATATATATATATATATATATATATAGAGAGAGAGAGAGATAGATATATAGAGAGATAGATATAGATAGATAAAGATTATAGTATAGTTTCTTACATTTAAAGGAACAATCTGAATGACCGCGTATCCCAGCAGGTATCTTTTTTCTTGAAATCTGGACGGAGCCAGGCTCGTTGTTTAAGCTAAGTTAATCACACCTGGCTGTAGCTTTGCTCTTAACATATAGACATGAGAGTGATATGAATCGTCTCATCGAACGCTCAGCAAGAAGGGGGGTAAGAGTGTTCCCTGAAATGTTGTACTATTTCTTTAAGCCCGGAAGATCCTCCAACTGATAGAATTTGTGTCTGTTAATACTTTATTTTTTTCATACCTTTCGCTTTATAAAAGACTTCCAGCGAGTGGACGTCATCACAGACCCTGTGTGTTTGTGTGTGTTGTCCCAGTTTGACCTGGTGTGTTCAAACGGATGGCTGGTGGACATGTACCAGGCCACCCTCAACGTGGGCTTCCTGGTCGGCAGCATCACTATTGGTTACCTGGCCGACAGGTAAGCCTGTGATTGGCCGGTTTGTCTGTTTTAATTTGTGCACTGAATTTCATTCCAGGTTTGATGTTGACTGGATATATAAGAAATGCACAGAGAAACGCGAACATTTAACAAGACCTGTGTTGTGCTGTTTTGATAAACCGACCAATGGCCGACGTTGTCGCTGTCCAACTCTAGGTTTGGCAGGAAGATGAGCTTCCTGATGTCCAACCTGCTGAACGGGATCGCAGGGATCCTGGTGGCCCTGGCTCCAGACTACACGTCCCTACTGGTCTTCAGGACGCTTTACGGGTTCGGGGTGAAAGGCGGCTGGGTGGCGGGATATGTGCTGAGTAAGGACGACTTTCAACCTCGCCGCTTCTATCTTGCTGTTTCACGTGAAACCTCTCGCATTCCTCACTCTCATTCTGACGCGTATTCTCCTCCTTCTTCTTCTTCTTCTCCTCCTCCTCCTTCATCTCTTCCTTCTCCTTCTCCTTTGTCTTCTTCTCCTACACCTTCTCCTTCTTTCTTCTCTTCCCCTTCCTCTTCTTCCTCCTCAGTCACGGAGATAGTGGGAGTGGAGTTCAGACGCACGGTGGGAGTCATTTACCAGATGTTCTTCAGCGTCGGCATCCTCTTCCTCCCTCTGCTCGCCTACTTCATCACTGACTGGCGCTGGCTGCAGGTCGTCATCACCGCCCCCTACATCGTCTTCCTTTCCTACTACTGGTAAGACCGCCTTGTGGCTTTACTTAGCAGTATAATAGTACAAAAGCATGATGTGACCCACTAGACTTTCTAATATGTTAAAACCTTGTTGTTTGATTCCAAAAAATATATTTAACATCAGTGACAAAATTAAAATGTTCACTGAAAATTCACCATAAATAATCATAAACAGCATTAATTATTGTGTAATATCGCTCACCTTCGGTCATCCTTGATTTAAAAAGAAGAAAAAAAATAAGTTGTGGTTCTATACAAAATCTATTTGTTGTCATTTCCTCATGATTGTTTTTCTACTTGCAGGTTCATCCCTGAGTCCCCGAGGTGGCTTCTCTCCCAGAACAAAAAAGCCAAAGCTGTGAAGATCACCGAGGACATGGCCAAAGAAAACAAGATGACTCTGTCCAAGAACATCGAGGTAGTCGCTGGTTTACCTGAAGACACATCATACGACGCCAGATCAGACTATGTCCGGTTCATCGAGTCGGTTACGCAGAAACAAAACCTGCGCATCCTCTTATCGCAGATAAAGTTTAGAATAAGACGCACACTTTGTTTATGCCGCTATGATGAAGTCCGCTGACTGTATTTCATGCTGTTAATGCTGCTGCATGCAGATGTAGGAAACTTTACCCTTCACCTGATTCCATTCAGTTTTTTATTTTATTATTTTTTGCAAATTACTTTTCACTCCACTTTATTTTTGTGTATTATTCAGTACAATTTTAAGTTTATTTTTCATTTTTTCACTTTTATAAAAAGTAGATGATTGCAATGTAGTGTTGTATTTTTAGAGTTCTAATTAGTTTCTTTAATTTCCCTGTGTGGGATCAAGTTATTTTTATCTCATCTTAAAAAAATTGAAGGGAATTATTCTTTTTTTATAAAATTTTATATCCTGCAGGATCATCAAGGTGCAAAATGTACGTTTTTATCATCAGCAATATTACTCAATGTGTATTTGAACCTGCAGAATCTGGCAGATGATAACGCCGAATCCACCACCGCCTCCTTCATGGACCTGATCAGGACTCCGAAAATGAGGAAACACACTTTCATCCTCAGCTACAACTGGTGAGGATTTAGTTATAGTTTTTTTTTGTGTACGGAAAAAACCACCAAGCTCCAACAAGGGAAAATAAAACCACTACTGCCGCCTCCTCCAGGTTCACTAGCGCTGTGGTCTACCAGGGTCTGATCATGAGGCTGGGTATTCTGGGAGGAAACGTCTACATCGACTTCCTCATCTCCGGCCTGGTGGAATTCCCTGCCGCCTTCCTCATCCTCTTCACCATCGAGCGCATCGGCCGGCGTCTCCCCTTCGCCACCGCCAACATCGTCGCCGGGGCCTCCTGCTTCATCACCGCCTTCATTCCTGACAGTGAGTTTGAGCAGAGATCATGAGATTATTATGAAAATCACCGGATAATAACGTCCCAGTTGAGTAAAATGACATGTTTTTATTTTTTCTCTTGCAGGTATGTTCTGGTTTAAGACAGTGGTAGCCTGCATCGGTCGGCTTGGCATCACCATGGCCTTTGAGATGGTTGTGTTTGTTAACACTGAGCTCTACCCGACGTTTGTCAGGTAATATCTTACCAGAACATTGTTACCGCAGGTGCTAATGTGATTTTTTTTTTCGTCCACATTGAAAAATAAAAGTTCCTAAATGTTAAAAGTAATATTCAGGTAAATGTTCACAATAATGCAGATTGAAAAAGTAATCAATTTATTGTTATTTTAATAATATCTATTGTGATTACCTTCAGTGTTTTATTTTTTCATTTTGATTTCACCCGGTTAACCATGGTGCTAGCTAATGCTAACTAGGTCTGAATAATGTAGATTGATAAATAATCAATTCATTATTATTTTAATAATATTTATTGGGATTAACTTCAGCATTTTATTTTTTCATTTTGATTTAACCTAGTTAACCATGGTGCTAGCTAATGCTAAGCGCCAAGTTTTTAGACAGCTTCAGATCTACATCGAGTTTAATACAAGTAGCATGTCGAGGTAAGAGGATACAACAATAAAATAGCTTTTTATAGGAACTTGCTCCATGAATGTTGGGATGTTATCCTGTTATCTGTATGCATTTCAACATGCTACATGTCACATGCTAAAATACCAGCTGTAGTTAATGTAGCATGCTGTTACAATCTAAATGCAACATGTTAACCTCCTGTAATGTCACTTGTTAACGTCCAGTAATAAACCTTATTCGTTAAACAAGTGCTTTACAAAGGGGAGTGAAAACCAATTCTATTTAATTCCATTTAAAAAAAGGTTCCAGCATATTAAAAACTGTAATAAAATTGGATAAAATGCCTCAAATTAAATAAAAATCAGAAACTAGCCCAAGGTTCTTCTGCCTGCAGGAACCTGGGGGTGTCCGTTTGTTCCACCCTGTGCGACGTCGGGGGCATCGTAGCTCCGTTCCTGCTCTACAGACTGGCTGTCATCTGGCTGGAGCTCCCGCTCATCATCTTCGGTGGGTTTTAAACTTTTGTGGCGCGAGAACATTTGTTGCAGTCTGTCTGAAATGATCAGGAGAAAAAAAGGTGTTTGTCCTTAAGGTGTGAGACCTATGGATACTTTTATTCTCTCAAAGCTGGGACTTTGTAATTAATGAACTTGGGTAGCAAGATTTTCAGATATAAAGGAACTGCGCCAAAGTATGTGGCAGTTTTTATTAAACTGCTGATTATTTATAGTTTGGATGTCACAGAGTTTGGCTTCTTCCTGCAGTTGAACAACTGCTTAATATGCTTTTGGTTCCCCGTGTGTCGCCAAGACAGCCACCAACCCGCTGAGCATGGACTCAAGAAGACCTTAGGGTTCTACCCTGTGGTATCTGGCATCTTGGCATCAGATCCTTTAAGTCCTAAAAGTGGTGAAATGAAGCCACTGAAGATGGGACTTGTTCCAGCAAATCCTACAGATGCTTGGTTTGATTGAGGCCTTCCTCAAACTACTGTCAATAGGTGTTTGTAGTTTGTATGCACCGTTGCTTATTGCCTGTTTACCTCCTTTAGCCTCATTTTACATAATATTGGGAAACCAGGTGTTATACAGGCCCGGTTACGCTGGGATTGAGGTGGACAGAAAAGATAGTTCAGATTTGAACACCAGATGTTATTAAACTGAATCTGAGACAAAACATCGACAGCAGCAGTTAAAAAGGTAATGTGTTATTAAAGTAAAGAGTGTTTTGTACTGTGTCGCACAGGTACGCTGGCGTTCCTGGCTGGTGGTCTGGTGTTGCTCCTCCCTGAGACCAGAGGCGTTCCGCTGCCAGACACCATCGATGACATCGAGTTCCCCGACAGGTGAGTGTCCAACCCCCGAATTCACGCTGCAGGAAAAAAAACTTGTACCTCACTGACAAACCAAAGATTTTCTTTTCTTTTCTGATAAAATATTTTTTAACAATTTGTATGACAATAACAATACAAGAAGCACAGTCACACAGTATGGAGAAACTACAACTGTTGTTTTTTTGAACCTCTGAAAAGAAAAACAAAACACTAGTAAGTCTATTCCATTTATTATTAAACTTTTATCTGTAAAGCCCCTTGATACGGTCGATAAAACATTACACCTTTCAATTGAATGCGTTCCAGTGCAACACTACCACCCACTCAGTATCAAACATAAAGAAGCAGAGTTATCATCTCTCCGACAATGTCAACAAAAACTGAACATTTCAAGGCTCCATAGACGCAGAATTCAAGGTTGAGCTTGGACTGCATTCGATTGTGCAGTAGATGTGAACCTAATACAATGGCCAATGAGTGTATACGTACATATGCACAGTCTGGATGCACTTATATTGAAGATGCCGTCACGTTTTAAAAATTTATATATATTTAAATATATACATATGTATGTGTATATGTGTATGTGTATGTATATATATATATATATATATATATATATATATATATATATATTAGATAGAAGTTTGTACTTTCTGTACAGAATTTTGTTGTTTCCCTTTGTGTTCAGACTGAAGGAGAGAACTGCACTGAGGAACCAGCAGTTGGCCAACCTGTTGCCCAACAGCGACATGTCGACCAACAAAGACCCGACAACTGTCTGACCTCTATCTTAGACCAAGCTATTTATTTGATGTTGTTTAACAGTGAATTGATCTGCTGTTATGTTTCTTTAAGGCTCGTTGATGGGTGATGTTGAATGAGCTATTAAAATGTGTCTTTTGTTTTTTTTTTATTTTATTATTAAAACAGTCAGTGGACTCGAGGGTGCTGAGAGAAATGATGTGAAATCAGGGATTATTATATAACTACATTTTTAAATTATTAAAGAGCTTTCTTTTAACACAACTTAAGACTCAGAGTGTTTTTATGAAGAAACAGGCCAAATAAAAGACATTTGCCCTGACTTCAGCCCTGGAGGTTTCAGTCCTGGTTACTGTGGAAAAAGTGTGTTTGGTTACATATCAGGCAGATCTATTTGCAGTTCAACCAAAATAATCAACCAAAATAATTGTTTTCCATTAAAGAAAATTTTTAAAGGTCAATAGTGAATGTTAATACAGTGCTGACTCGTTGCAGTAAACATTGACTCTCCTTGGGACGCGAATCCTTCATGTGTAGGAAGTCAATCTGGAATCAATTTGGAAAATGTCAGACAGAATATGCTGAATGGTATGAATAGTATTGAAAACTCGAAAAATTTTGAGGATTGTAACTTTAACCAGAGCATTTTGAAACGAAGATGGTCTTGAACCTCCCATCAACTCACATTCCTTCACCCCACAGGCTCCTTTATTTCAGGAACCTGAACCTCTTTAGACATTATTTATACATGAATGTTTTTGCAATATGCACTTTTCTTCTAGATCACTTCAAGTCTTATTTGAAAAATTATTTCATAGGTTCACTCATAAGGGTCTCAAACGTCCATGAACGGGTGTAACAGTTGTAACCCTTTGTCCAGTCCTACAGAAGCTATTTAAAATCTCTGTTTTATAACGTTTTTTCACATGGTGTTTTGTATAGAATATTTTTAATTTCTTTTTTTTTTTTTTTGATTACGTGTAATTAATATGCCAATTTGGGGCTTTTCCCTTCCTCCCTGCACATTAATTGTAATTGTTATTTATATCTGATATGTTTGTTTATGTTTTTGCACAGGTTAAATACAAACAAACGGACATTCAGTAGGAGGATAACAATCTAAAGGGGATGGAGAAGGTAAGCTGGATAATAAAGACAAAAGCGGACTCGAAATCCTAAAATGACTACGGCATCACTATCCACTACTACATTTTCTCTGCGACAGCTTTAATTCACCATTTTTAATTGTACTTTGTGATTATAGCATTTATTGCATGAGATTTTGATTTCATAGGTTTACGTTGGTAGAAAAAAAAATCAGACGATCCTGGTGCTCTGCTGTTTTAACGCGGTGTTATTTTTAATTAAACCACCATGAGTCATTAAAAGGGTGGCTGTGGCTCAGGTGGTAGGACTGGGGCGTCCAATGGTCGCAGGGTTGGTGGTTCAATTCCCCGGCTCTTTGAAGTGTACTTGGGCAAGACACCGAACCCAAGATGGCTCACTTTTAAAGATAAAATTGGATAAAAACCTCTGCCAAATGATTAAATATAAAAGGCGTTTCAGCATTTAAAGATATCCCTGACACCGATCATGCATAAGTTATGTTGTGTAACACTGTTGGAAACTTTACGCATACTTATAGAATTTGTTTTGGCCTGTGCTCAGCGCAGCTTCGTTCAGTGATTGCATAATTCTTCTGCCATTCTCTGTTTAACTCCATTAAACAGTAACATGTTGCTTCATTTGCTTGTTTTTATTTTAATAGGTCTTTTTGGACTTGAGTTCAAAGATCACCCTGGCTAGTGAGGTGAATTTTGAAGCAGACCACTGGTGTTTTTCCTCTAGGCTATGATCTCCAACCAGAGAGTAACATTTTTTCACCCCAAGATATTTGAGCCTGGAAGCAGTGGTAATGACCCCATTTGATGACCTCCTGGAGGAGGCCGGGACTTTTGGCCGCTGTCAGAAGCGCATCTTCGCCCTGCTCTGTCTGCTGTCGTTGCCCTTTGCAGGCGTGTACGTTGGCATCGTCTTCCAGGGCTTCACCCCGGACCACTGGTGCCGGGACCCCACGGTGGTGGAGAGGAGGCAGGCGTGCGGCTGGAGCCTGGCGGACGCCCGCGGGCTGACACTGCCCCTGGTCAACAGCTCCTGGGCGCTGCAGCGGAGCAGCTGCGAGCAGTACGACGTGGACTGGAACAGCACGGCGCTCACCTGCGACTCGCGGGAGCTGGACTTCAGTGGAGTCCCGGTCTCTAAATGCAAGGTGACATCTCTGAGATTGTTTGGGGGAACATTGTCAGACTCATGATTAAGAACTTATTATTCTATACTATTACAAACTAAAATCATTAAAAAACTTTTGCATTAAACCCAACTTTGATTACAATTTCTCTTAATCACGAGTTGTGCTCTTGAACAACTGAAATTTTTCCAGCCAGAAAGAAATGTTACGAGTTTTGCATGAGCCTAAATTCCTTTACTTGCCGAGAGCTGTCCGAAGCAATAGAAAGCAACGATAATATTCACTTTTGTTTTGCTTCTATTTCTATCACTTATTCTTTTTTCTACTGAGGTTACCATGCTAACCAGCTAGCCCTGGCCCATTTCATCTTGTAATACTACTTTGTACCTCAAGGGGCGATGTTGAGGTACTGTAGCGTTAGTCTGTTTTCAGTTCACCATGAGACAACTAGGAAGTAGAGCTGCTTAGAGAACGTCTTCTAACCTTTTGTCTTGTAAACTCAATGATAGATGAAGTTAACAGCTGGTAATGCAAACGTTGGCAATGTAGTGATAGCAAAAACTTACATATTGCCCCTTTAAACTATATGTTCAAGAAGGACCTCATTGCCTCTGGCAAGAAGCTTTTTGAGAAAATATGTTTTAGGTGCCTTTAAGTTATCGTAAAACAGCTAAAGCCATAGAAAATTCAAACATTATAGATGTAAAGTTAGAGAACATTTCTGAGTGTATGTTCAGTAGGAATGTAGGATCCAATTTCTTCATGGGACCTTTTTGGATTTTGTGCTTTAGAATTTTATCTATGGTTAAAAATATCTTGTAGATTTTCATTTCTTTCAAAGTAATTTCTACTCCTGTGACCATGAAATTTATAAAAGTCCCTCTCTTAAAAATCAATAAATACTTAGATGGAAAAAAACCCCAGTGCTTTCATTTGGTAAAAATATGATACTTTCTCTCTAGTACAACACTTGTGGGCAGTGGTGTGCAGAGATCCTCAAGAGGTGAAGGGCTCAAATGAAGAGCAGGCACCTCTTTGCTTTGCAGAGTTGGGGTTCACATTTGACCCTGAGTCACACCTGGGAAGGAATATTAGGTCTAATTAGAAGCCCTCCTTCCTAAGTCTGATGTGTTTTTATGAGCATGTTTTAGAGAGCGAGTGCTGTTACCATCTGTACTGAATGAAATGTTTTGTTTTTGCCTTTGAGGATGCCTGGGAGTATCAGTATGAAGGGAGGAAGTCCTTTGTCACAGAGGTGAGAGGAGAAATTTGAAACATTTGTTTCTTATGGTAGGATGGATTTTACTCACCCGCTACAAACCTAGAACCACATAATCCACTAAATATTCTCAATACTCCTCAGTTAATTCATGTAATCAAGTTGTGCGATTAGTGTATCAAATCGAAATCCCACATTTTCTGGATTGCAACCAAAGTAACAATTTACTGCAGAAACATGAAGGTGTCCGGTATGTAGACATATGACCTTTTTCCTCTTGGTCCTAGTTTGACCTGGTGTGTTCAGACGCATGGTTGGTGGACTTGTACCAGTCCACTCTCAATGTGGGCTTCCTGATCAGCAGCTTTGCTTTTGGGTACTTCGCCGACAGGTGAGGCCTTAAACTGGTTTTAATAACCAGCTAGATGAAAAGTGTGCTTCATTAAAACTGCTTATCTGATGGTCAAACTTCTGAAGACCCCCCCCACCCACCCATCCAACATTTCAACCATTAGATGCAACATTTGCCCACATTTACCCACTTCACAGCGTGATTGGTTTAGTTGTGCAGAGTGTAAAGTGAGCCATGCATTGTATTTTTCTCCCCAGCCCCGTCTTTCCCCCTTTCTTAATGGCTATTTCTGTCACTTTTCATGTGAAAAACTGGGTGTGAAACTATGAACATCTTAGTCAGGAGATTTTACTCAGCTTTCAAGTGTGGACATGGCTGTGAACGATCTTCAGCGCTTTCGATTTCTGCCGTGGTTGGACAACGCATCACGCAATCTAGTTCTTTTATGAGAATAACCTGACACTTGGCCAATTACACCTTTATCAGCGGTGAATGTAACAGTGTTTTGCAGAGATAAACCTTAGTTAATGACTGTAAATTTGTTACAGCAGCTAGATTAGAAATGATTTTTCAGCTGTTAATACCAATGGAATTTCCAAAATACTGGATTATACCAGTTACGAAGAAATCTCCCAAAATGTGTCTGGTGAGAGATTCGTTATCCAGAATTTAAAGACGTCCATTATTGTCTAATTACTTGTTTTAGTTCACTGTATTAAAAAAATGAGAAGATTGGTTTACCACTATGTTGGTTTTGTTGGTGTGGTTCTCAAAAATTAAGATTGCATTTACCAAAAACCCCTATCGTTTCCTGTCCCACCTGCACCCTGCCAGCATTACTCATGTTACCGATTTCTTTCTACCTCTTCTTCTTCTATTTTCCCAACTTATCCGACACAAATTTTAGTGCAGATAATGATTCACTGGTGTTATTATCCCAAAAACCGCTACTTGGAAAAAAGTGTTGGCCAAAAATACAGTAAAAGATCTAAAGCTCACTTTTCCAACTCATCACTACCTTCTCTCATTATTGAGAAGAATCCCCTCTTGATGCATGTCTTCTGTCTATAGGTTTGGCAGGAAGATCAGTTTCCTGATGTCCAACGTGCTGAATGCGATCTCGGGGATCATGCTGGCTGTGGCCCCGAACTACGTCTCCATCCTGGTCGTCAGGACCCTCTTTGGCTTTGGAGTCAAAGGCGGCTGGATGTCCTCCTATGTGCTGTGTAATAAGTACTTCTTCTGACACATCTCACTGATTGCATTTTTAATAGCTCCCTAGCTAAATGATAAAAGTATTATGAGCAGATAGTTATATGTGCAGAGTTTAATGAAGTTTTTGCAGTTAAAGAGAGTTGGTCCCAGAACGTATCTCTGTTGAGATCCACCACATATGAGCTGAAAGACATGTCAATGGTCTAAGATATATGGTTCTCAGAATTCACTTCATACTTCATGCTCTGTTTTGGAACAAACACTCCAAGGTCTGTTTCAAAAATTTGGGCTTTGATTTAGATAAATCTAACGGTCAGATTCCAGAGAAAAATCTAAATTCATCTGTTGCACGAAGCCGTCAAGTTCTTGACTTTCCTAAGTAAGACCGACTTTCCACGATTTCTAGGTAAATTGCGATAAGCAACCACACTAAACCGCTCAGCTCTGTTTAATGAAAAACTGAACAGGAAAAAGGACATTTCAAAGGGAAAATTCATCCAAGAGTGGGAAAATACAGAAACTACCAGTAGCATTAAATCTCTGCTCTGTAGCTGAACTGAGATGCTGTGGCTTCCTCTGCTAACTTATCATTCAGACTCAGGATGGTTTCTTTGGAAAAACAAAAAACAAACCTGCAATGACACTAATGTGAGATAATTGTTTGAGAGTTCAGTAAAGGTAATATATATATTTCTTTATGCCCCTTTCACAGGGGACTGCACCCACTTTGTTCATTCTGTTCTAGTTAAATAACAATTGGTTGAAATATTTTCCCGTGGTTCTGTCAGTGACCGAGATTGTTGGAGTGGACTATAGACGAACGGTGGGCATTTTGTACCAGATGTTCTTCAGTGTCGGCGTCCTCCTCCTCCCTCTGCTCGCCTACTTCATCACTGACTGGCGCTGGCTGCAGGTCGTCATCACCGCTCCCTACGTCCTCTTCCTGTCCTACTACTGGTAAAACACTTTGTATTCTTGTTTTTCGGTTTTGTTTTGTTTTTTTTTTGTTTGATTTATTGTAGGTTTTGGAGGGAGCGAACCTTATC
This sequence comes from Istiophorus platypterus, assembly GCA_016859345.1. Classification (NCBI taxonomy): domain Eukaryota; kingdom Metazoa; phylum Chordata; class Actinopteri; order Istiophoriformes; family Istiophoridae; genus Istiophorus; species Istiophorus platypterus. Next base: position 20,120,630 of record CM029133.1, on the reverse strand, counting down.
TATCAGGTCATTAAGGAAGAACATATGCTTCAGCTAGATCTCAACATTGTTCATTAAACATATTAAAATGGGCCTTGTAATATATTTGTTTACACTTTATGGAACTGTCAGCCTTGGTTTTGCTCCTAGTAGATTATATAGATGTTAGCTGTATCCTCCAATATCAGAGATTTTTATTTCTTTGATGATGTTGGTATTCAACATGGATTACTGCTCATTATTAAATGAGTTTGCTGAATGGTTGGTTGCATGAAGGTCAAGAACCATGAACCAGAATGTCCCCACTTTCACCTCAGTTATCTCTCTGCTGTTATCTATTTAATGAAAGCACAAAATGACTAAAAGTTAATTATTAAAAAAGCAATCATTTTTGCATAAAGAAACACATTAGACTAAATAAGAGACCAAGGTTGGACTACCCATTACCAGCAGGTGTGCGAGGGAAAGAGATTAAAAAAAAATGTCTGGGTGGTTTTGTCTGTCAGGTTCATCCCAGAATCTCCGAGGTGGCTCATCTCCCAGAACAACTCCTCCAAAGCTCTGGAGATCACAGAGGCTATGGCCAAGGAGAACAAGATGAAACTCACCAAGAACCTTCAGGTAGATCGATTCAACAGTTTCCTTAACGTCGCAGCTCTGCTGAAAGGAAGCGTGTTGGGAAATACGGCTTTACTGCATCTTTTGTGATCTACTGTGCCAAATTACTTCCTAAGTTCCCGTCACAATCCCCAACTGGATCATGACTGTTGTTGTTTCAGACACTGACTGATGAGGATGGCGACTCCCCCTCTGCCTCTCTGCTGGACTTGATCAGAACCCCAAATATGAGGAAGCACACTTTCATCCTCATGTTCAACTGGTGAGACTCGCTAAAGATCGCCGATCTGTCGGCCGGACTGCGGAGATACTGAGTCTCATTGCACCTCTGTAGGTTCACTAGCGCCGTGGTTTATCAGGGCCTCATCATGCGCGTTGGGATAGCAGGAGGGAACGTCTACGTCGACTTCTTCATCTCCGGCCTGGTAGAGTTCCCTGCCGCCTTCCTCATCCTCTTCACCATCGAGCGCATCGGCCGGCGTCTCCCCTTCGCCACCGCCAACATTGTCGCCGGGGCCTCCTGCTTCATCACCGCCTTCATTCCTGACAGTGGGAGGAGCTTCGTATTATGAGATTGTCTTACTTTGTCTTTTGCTTGCTTCTTATGGAGACTGCTTTTTGAAATAACTTGAAGTCATAGATTTTTTTATGTTTTAAGTTCACTCGTCTTATCCCAAGGCAAAGTTTTATGTAACCAGATTTACCTTTCTAGACTTAAGACTTTCTTAATATGCAACCAGTCCTTCAAATGTAATTTTGTCGCTGCCTCAGGAATGTACTGGTTTAAGACAGTGGTAGCCTGCATCGGTCGGCTTGGCATCACCATGGCCTTTGAGATGGTTGTGTTTGTTAACACCGAGCTCTACCCGACGTTTGTCAGGTGAGCTCAGATCGATCATCTCTGGCCTTTAGTTCAAGATACAATAGTGTAAAGCCCAGTTGAGATGAAACACTTTTTATCCGGACGCAGGAACCTGGGGGTGTCCGTTTGTTCCACCCTGTGCGACGTCGGGGGCATCGTAGCTCCGTTCCTGCTCTACAGACTGGCTGTCATCTGGCTGGAGCTGCCGCTCATCATCTTCGGTGGGTTTTCTATCAGTCATTAACGATGGCTGTAATAAGCAGCGTAATGCTACCATTCAGTGTTGTTGTTAGTTTCCTATGTAGTATCAGAACAACTGCATTTTGGGTCCAACATTATGGTTTTGGCTCCGGTTTAGTTATTATCCTTAAAACCTTATCCTGAGACCTCAGATCTGTTGCCGTTGTCAAGTTAGGCAGCTGCTCTTTACAAAGCCAGCAATCTCTGTTGGTAATTCAGCCATTGACTTTGTATTTGATGTCCGACTGCTTCTTAATGCTCTTTAATTTCATTGTACCCTGTCTTGATTGCCGGGTGATGCGGAAATTAACTTTTACGCTGTCATCCTCAGGCTTTAGCTTCTACATTTAACTTTTTAACATGTTTTTCCTGCAGAATCTAAGCAAAGAGTTTGAGCAGCTAAAAAGTGACTTAAAAGTGATTTAAAATCAACCGTAAACTAATAGTTGCTAATAATACTTTTCATTTCTAGAAGTAGACCTAAATTTGTTATTGATTGCAACTGGTGAATTTTATTTTTTTTTATCCTGTGATGCAGCCATTGTTGATGTTGCCATGTTGGTTCACTGGATCTAACGCCTGTTGCTTGTTGCTGCTTAGCAAATACTTTTGGGCTTTATCTGATTTTCACACTTTTAGCGTGAAGGTTTCCTAAAATCGCTGTGATTTAAAAAGGTGAATGCACAGTATCTGAATAAGGGGGGAATGAGAAGCACTTACGTGTTGCAACACCACATAGTGATGTAATGTAACTGGATTTTTCCTATACTGCCTAGTTAGGCTTGAAGTTTGCAGACCCACTGAGATTTCCTTTTTTTCTTCTACTTCTTCTTCTTTCTTTTTTTTTAATCTTTAACCGATTCATTGAGTGTTTTAAACTTTCACGTATTTCGTGCAGGAGCGGTGGCGTTCGTAGCCGGAGGTCTGGTGCTTCTGCTGCCTGAAACCAGAGGAGTCCCACTCCCCGAGACCATTGATGACATCGAATTTCCTAACAGGTGAGAGGTTTCCCAAAAAGTTGTATGAAACCCATCAAACTTTTATTTATTCTCATTCTTCCTTATGAGTGGTGGAAGAAATACTGGGAGGTTTCATTTAAGCAACAGTATAAAATTTCCCATTACAAGTAAAAGTCCTTCGCTATATATTTTCAGCAAATTAATTTAATGCTGAGTAACGTTAGATTATTATATGTATTACATTATTGGATTATTATTAATGATGCATTAACATGTAGGCCAACTATAGAGTTTAATTTATAACACTTTCTATTGGAATTATTACAGGAGGTGTTTTCTATTTACCATCAACAGAATGTCTGTTTTTTTGCTCCCAGGAAAAAGGAGAATCCATCGGAGAGCCAACAAATGAAAAAACTCTTAAAATCAGATTTGACGAGCAACAAGGAAACATCTAGTGTGTGATTGTCTTTTTGTGCATGCTCGTGTGTGTAGATAGATTTTACACTATGTTGATGTGGGCTAAAAAAAACAAGGAAGGAAAAATACATTTTTTATAAAGCACAACTTCCCCATTTCCTTTGTATCAAGTTTAATTTTTTTCAGCTCTTACAGAAAACACACCTTTACATCCAAAAACCAGGAATACGTTCTGCTCATCATGCTCTTTTAACTGTAGCCCAGTTAATACACTTAACATCAGATTATACACACATAAGTAGTCCAGTCGGAGAAGAACTGCACACACACTGTAAAATATCTTCAAAAAGCAAAATATGAACCTTTTTCTGTGACTGGGTGAATAGTTGTTTTTGTTTTTTTTTTTCAATTGGCCTTGATGGTTCTATCAATCCAGTCGATGAACTTGGAGACTCGGGCGTAGACGCCGGGTCTCATGGCGTTGGCGCATCCCAAACCCCAGGATGTGACGCCCTGTAGGACGTACTTGTTCTGAGAATAACACACCAGAGGGCCACCGCTGTCGCCCTGCAGGGAGAGAGAAAACGAACACACATGTACAGTAGCATGATGTATTTTCTAAAACGTTTCACACATTTGGTGCTTTAGATAGGTTTTTTTGGTGGGTTTTCTTTTCTGCCAAAGGCAGATTGTAAAGGACCATTAAAATAGGAAAGAAGAATAGTTTTAGGTCTTTGGACTAGGGGTGACACAGATGAAGGTATTTGGAGGGGAAAAGAATAAAAAACCTTTACCCAAACTGACTGCTGTTGAATTAGATTTTGCAGGGGGGGTTTTTCCTGCTCATTTTAAAAACCAGTAAGGTAAAGCATGGAAGACCCTGCGGCAGGCAGCATTTCACAACTCTATAGTTTCTCCGGTTCCCATGCTCTCTGAGTTTTCCGTACCTGGCAGCTGTCTGTCCCTCCCTCGATGTTTCCGGCGCACATCTCGTGGTCCTTGACTCGGCCGTTCAGATACGATGGCCGATTGCAGATCTTGTTCTCAATCACAGGGAAGCCGGTTTCCTTCAGGATGCCTTCACCCCCCGTACCTGCAACACACCGTTCCTGCGGTTATTCCATCCGCACTCCTCTCCCTTCATCGTGGGTTGTTTTACAGGAATATAGATGTTTTATACAGGCTCTACACATTCACTGTATTAGATCTAATGTGTTAAAGTATGTAAAATATTCAATTGTACTAAAAGATATTTAACCTCAACATATCTAGTTTGAAGGTACACTCCCCAGCTGTTAACCCAGCTCATTATATCATTTTTTAAAGTTGCACTGGAGTTTCAGAATAAATAGTGTGTCTTTATTTTAAAAATTAACAAATGTGATAAATTACGTTCATTTTGGTTTGAATATGGGATCTACTGATAATTTGGATTAATAGATAATTCTTTTTCTTGGTTGTTTTTATCATTGTGGTGGAAATATTCTTTTGTCATACTGCAAATATGGAAACTTAGGTTTTACACAAAGTGAGGACCTCAATAACATAAAGCTTTTCCCAGCCCCTTAACCCTAAAACCGAGTCTGTCCATCAAGGTTTATCCAAAATGTCTTAACTTTCCGGACACTGAGTTTAAAACTCAAAAAGATAGCAGCACGCAAGCAAACATGAACCCATTCATAAACATGACGCACTGTACCTTGGGTTTCTCCCCATCCGGTAACGTAACACTCGGTTCCGCTGGGAACAATAAAGTCCTTCTCTGGCAGACAAACAGGCAGGACTTTGTCATTTATCAGTGCAGGGCTGAAACACACACACATACACAAACATAAGAACATCAGTTTCAGTGGTAGTATTAGAAGGGGTGCCACTGATCATGATTAGTTCATATACTGATTTATAGTTCCATCTATAAAACATCGACTATGAAGACAAACTCACATCACAGGCTCAAATTCATGTACTCAAACTACTTATTTTGTTTGAACAGCCCAGAAATACAAAGATATTTAATTAATCGTGACATAAAAGCAGGTAATTTAAGTATGAAAAGCTGTGACCAGCAAATGTCCCGTTACTTGACAAATGACATACCAATTATCAATTATTAATTGAAGCATAATCGTTGGTTGATCGTCCATGTAAAAGAAACACCAAAAGAGAAACAGCGTTGTGTTTGTAAAGCAGTGTAGAGCTAGGTCACGTTTTTTTTTTTTTTTTTTCTAACAAGACCCCATAAAACTCCATGTTCTATTTAGGCTCTTAGGACGAGAAACCAAAACTGATCTGGACCAGTATGGGCGGCGGCGGCGGCGGCGGCGGCGGCTGGTGGGACGGTCAGCCCAGCTCTCACCTCTCCAGTTTGAGCAGGGCGATGTCGGCGCGGTTGGGTCCCAGCACCAGTTTCTCCAGCTGCCTCTCCTGTTTGGACTGCTCAATGGCTCTCTCTCTGTGGATGCCCAGGACGACCCGGTAGGCCGCGGGCCGCTTGGACCTTCATCACGTAACATGCAGACACACACACACACACACACACACAAGTTAGCCAGTGTTTTGTGCTGTTACAGGATTTAGTCTTTTCTTTTTAAATAGCACTCCCTGACCTCTCCAGGCAATGTGCAGCAGTCAGGACCCATTGACTGTGGATCAGAGTTCCTCCACAGAAATGGATTCCAGTACTGGTAGAAAGAGACAGGCAGAAAAGTATTTAAGTCGAATGGAATAAACACTCCGGTTGAGATAATGACCTTTTTTAGTGTCAGATGTTCATTTCAAAAGGATTTATAAATCAAATTTACAGATAAGCACCTTTAGATACAGCAACCACCCATGGATATTAACAGATGATGAATTTATAAAATAAGAAAACAATCAGTTTAAAACCCTAATAACATATCAATCTGAGTCCACTGGTAATATAAACGGTCTCCATTTGTGCATCTATGGAAAACTAGTCTGGAAGATATAATAATGATTTTCATTATAAATTTTAGGTATTCATTTGAATAATGTATAATAAGATTTTCTCTAAAGTTTTTATTCATTTTTTTAAGGCGGTAATGTCACTTAGAGTGTAAAAAAGATTGGTTGTGGATCAACCTGCCGTTTAGAACTGGTACAGTTTAACATATTTTACTAAAGAGTTTTAGTATTTCATGATAGTCCGATGTTTTTTTTTCATCCTAATCATGACCTGAACGAAACACTCCCTTAGCAAATACTATTGTTGTATTTGAAGCCAACTGCTGGTAGTTTGGAAGTTATCTTTTCACTGGGTTTGATATTTTAGCGCATGTTTTACACTGATAATAAGAGGGGGTCATGCTCTGTGAAATATGGGTTTTATTTCACAGATTAAAACCATTTTTTTTTTTAAATCTTAATGTCTTCTAATACACCAGAAGCGGGAAATAGGGCTAAAAATAACCTATATTTTGATGATGGAATACATCCAGGTCACAGAGGTAACTATCAGTTTCTCTAAAAAAGATAATTAATCTGTGATGTTGGAAAAAACCCCTGAAGGTTTTCTAAAAACGCTTACTCTCCCGAAGGTATCTTTAAATTCCTCAAACACTATTCGAACCAATTCAATGAAAAATTCTCTTGTCCTGAATCATAGGGAAGAATTTTAACCTATTTCCCAAGTTGTGACGATGTCTCTGATCCCGTTAACTTTTAAACTTTTACATTTTATTTTTGTAAATGTGATAAATCTTCTGGAATATATCATATTGTAGGATTGTTTTACTCACTTTGTCCTGAGGCTGATTTGCCAGGGCCACGAGTGAGGTCTTGACACACAGCCTCCAACAATGCGACCGAAACAGCGCTTGGGTTTAATAACTGGCTGCCCGCAATTCAGTCCGGCTGCAAAGAAGGTTCGGTCGTGAATTCTCACAAGAAAAGTGAAATAATAACAGTGAATTTGTCAGGATCGCTGTCAGTTAACAGGGCGAAGTGTTTGTAACCCTGGTGGCAGCCTATGAAGCTAATGCTCATCACACATTAGATGGACAAAAAAAACTTGTTTATTTTTGAATCACCAACAGTTGAAAACCCAAACAGATTCTAATTACTATTACTGTAGTGTCAATTTCACAGGTTGCCATTTTTGATCAGTTGCCAAGCTTCAAGAAGGCAGGTTTTGAATGAGACACATGAGAGAATAGCATTGCTGCAAATAAATGCAAAGACCAACTTTATGCTCAGACCATGATGGACAATGAAAATGACCCCCGTCCATATTTTGGTTATTATTTCGTGTTAAAAAAAAAGTCACTAGTGATTAGTTGACCTGGACTTTGGTTCAGTGTTTGATGATCTAAAATGAACAGAGTTCAAGTTTCGTTACCAACTTGGAGATCGAGTTGGTAGCGTAATGATTGGAGCGACTGCTGAAAGTTATTTGAATTCCCTGGGGCTCAGGTAAGGCCTTCACCTTTTTATTGTTGACTGGCTACTGAGGCATTTGGGCTACGTGACTGCCTGTTAGTAGCCAGTACAGCCTAAATCTTAGCAGTAATTAAATCTCCCAGACTTGACGTAATATTCACATTTGAGAGCCTGAACCTGAGCAGTGGATTTATGGCATTTTTACCCAAAGAATTATCACGATTAGTTGACAATTTTGTTGACAAACCAGATAATTACATGACCAGCTGTTCTAGCTCAATACTGGATGATAACATCCTAACAATTAGAACATTAACATATTCACAATTAGGACAGTTACATGCAAAAATCTGGCTTACAAGGTTTTGCCCGTGAGCTTCGTAGCAGTTAGCTTTTCAGTCAGAAAACTGGAGAATAAAAGCATGTGGTCAGGATGGTAAAATACTAATAGTTAGCTGCTAGCAGTTTGTTAGCATGCCAACATTGGCATCCATCTCAAAGCATAGCTGATGTTGAGGCGACTTTGATTTTTGGTTCAAGAGGTACAAGCACATATTTTGATCTGTCGTGAAAAAAAGTTGACAAGTGTAGGGTATAACCCAAGTCAGTAGGATTCATCCTCTGGGAACCATGGACCGTTGTACCAAGTTTTAATGGCAAATGGTTATTGGGATGTTTCACAGTGGAAAGATTTGGAAGACAAACCGACCTAGAGACTTGGAGTCAGAGTGGTCAACGGTTAAATAAAGAATTGTAATGAGCTACACACGAATATAGTTCACGTACCACAGTCGGGGATCTGACAATAGTCCCATTTCTTGCTCCTGTCAGTAGTGTAGCACCACGGTCCGTTCACATCGTTATCTGGGTTCCTGCAGCTCTGACCGCAACATGCAAGGAAAGAATGAGTGAACTAGAAAATAATATTGTGACTTTTCTAGATTTAACAGTCATTTGTTCATTTTATCGAGAGCGAAATGTCCACACTCCAAAAGTCTAACGACTCAAAAAGAATCTCAGGGGGAAACATGCTTACATTGCCCTCCAGGCCCCTGGTGGGGTGAGTTTGAGGGGTGAAGCTATTGTGCTGGTGAGGACTCTGAGCGCCCCAGGCCTGGCAGGTGACGCCCAGGATGGTGATGGAGGTCGGACCCCGGTATGTGAAGCCATTTCCAATCTTACAGTCTATCACGGCAGCACAAAGAGGAAAAAAGTGGGTGAATCAAGGACTGGAAAAATAAAAAAAAAAAACCAACAAACGATCCCAAATTCGGACAAACGCACATTTAAAAAGGCTGATTTACCTCTCTCTACTGGTGTCTGGGAGGTGGGGACCTGGGATGATGTGGTGGGTGATATGCTCGAAGCATTGATGGGGCACCTCTCCAGGTTACAGTACTCCCAGCGGACGCTGGGGTCTGTAGTGTAGCACCAGGGAGCCCGGTCTTTGTCGGGGTTCCTGCACAGATTCCTCTTGAGGTCCCTGTTGTGAAAGAGAACGTCTGTAACGTCGCGACGGCACCAAATAACCAAATAACCTCCGGTGTTTTGTTTTTTACCCCTTGAGTCAAACCTGGGTATGATTTTTGTTTTCTATATACACCTTCAAATGCCACAAGGGGGCAGGAAGTAGTTACTAGTAGTAGTACTAGTAGTTAGTAGTTGGGCTTGTTCTGACCAAATATTCTACAGTAATATCAATTTTAAGAAAAAATTCTAAATGTGTCATGTTGATCTTCAGACTAAATTATCTCTAGACAACTAGATGATCATGTGTGGATAGAATTTCGTACTTGACTGTAAGTTAAAAAATCTAAAAACATCCCCTAACGCCACTTAAACAAGGATGCACCTTCCTCTTCACTGCTAATACGACAAGCTGCTAATATGTTGTTAAGCTAGCTACTGTATTTTGCACAGACATAAAGCTAATAGACAATATGGCTGTTGTGCTATGGTAATTATCATAAGATTAATATTCCTTTATTCTATCAGACCATAAAAACGGCCAAATCTGTGAAATTATGCACTATAATGTACAATTTACACTGCAAATATTGACACTAATTTTCTCCATTTCTTTAAATCTGAAATGTATCAGTAGCCACTGGTTGATGCTCACGCTCCGGGGTATTTCTGTGGAGTTTTCTCATGGCTGTGTGGAGTCATGGAGTTCCAGGACTGACATTTCTTTCCGCTGATGGTTTCCGACGTTATGCCACGGTAATCGGACCCGTCTCCCACGTAGCAGTCCTCCTCCTCTGGTGGGATCATGGGGTCACCTGCAGCAGGAATATAGGATGATTAACTGAAGTATTTTTTTAGGTTCTTTAAGTCATTATTACAAACTCAAGGCTTGGTTGATGTCTCCTCGTCGTTTCCAGTGAACCTCCATCACCATTGTCATCTAACCTTACAATTGTAATGTTTTCACTCAGTTTTCTTTCTACTTCATCTGAACTGTGTACGTCACCATCACTGGCCGCAGTTATACCTGGTCCGGATGAGTCTCCACATCTGGGCACCGTGCAGTACTCCCAGCGGGTTTCAGGGTCAGTGGTGTAACACCAGGGCTTCCTCTCGTTGTCGGGGTTACGACAGTAGTTGCTTTCTAGGCCTCTGACAAATGAATACAGGGTCATAGTGAGGAACACAAACGAATACAAAGCCAACGTTCAGTATTTGCACGGGTTTACGTTCCCAGCTCCTTTGTTTTTTTTAATCTGTTTTCAATGGACCACCAGTAAGTGGTGCTATTGACTTTTAGCATTGTGTCATTCTGAGAAAATGTCACTCAAATTTTTCCCCTGCGTTTATTTAACTGAGAGAAGCCTTTTGCCAGGTGCAGGGGCCCCTTACTTGCAAGGGTAGTTCTCTGGGGTGCGGCTGTGTTTTTGGGGCGTCTGGGCCGACCAGCTCTGGCAGGTCTTGCCGGACTCGGTTATCGCGATGGTGCCTCGGTACGCGCTGCCTTCGCCCGTGATGCATGTCAGCTCTGGGACGATGGTGGGAGGCTCGGACGCTGAGGGCGGAGGGCGACATGGCTTGGTTGTGGAGCTCACAGTGAGAACATGTCGACAACATATCGGTTACATTCTTCTGGAAATTCAGGCCGAGTTTCTCGTAGTTATGGGATTAGATCTTCTAAACTCTGACAGCAGCAACAGAAAAACCTTAACAGCTGTATTATGTATAGAGGCCCAGCCCTTGTCTTCTAAATTTCCTACAACAGGGTTATACTTATCAAAAATAGGGCTGCAATTAACAAGGCTTTTCATTATCAATCTATCCATATTTCTTTTCCTTAGCTGATTAATAGTTAACCCCTCTCCCTGCATTTTTGCCTGATAAATTACTAATTATATCGATTTACGAAATTGTTGCAGATTAATTTTTTGTGTTCAAAACAGGAGGACGTACTGCAGCGTGGAATGGCGCAGAAGTCCCATCGTTTGGTTGGGCTTTTGGTGAAGCACCAGGGTCGGGGGTCCCCGTCAGGGTTTCTGCAATAGTTCTCTTCAAGGTACTTCTCTGGAAGACTAGAGAAAGAATTTTAGCTTTAGTTTAGCCCCTAGAAAACCTGTTTAATGTGTGAAATTGCATGAAATCCCGCTAACGGCTGATTGATCAGTTCAGGCGGGGCTTATGCGGCCTTACGCGCTGGGGATGTAGCCATGGTTGTGAGGCTTCTGGGAGTCCCAGCGTTGGCAGGTGAAGCCGTTTTCAGTGGTGGAGATTTTTCCTCTGTAGTCCTCACCGCTGCACTGTATACATTCCTCTGTAGAGGAAAAAGCCTCTTAGTCTGCCTCGGCGTCATGTGTGCATGTAGTTTTTGTTGTTGTTGGTTTTTTTTAATTGTAACTAGATGTCTGGTCTGGAAATAACATTCCCGTATCCACCTCCAACCAGAGGACAAAACAGTATGAACGCCTCTAAAGACACGGCTGATCTCACCGTTGCAGGAGGCTATGTTGCAGTGCTGCCAGCGGGTGTTGGGGTCAGTGGTGTAGCACCAGGGTCCCCCGCTGTCAGAATCGGGGTTTCTGCACAAGTTCGAGTCCAGGTCCGCCCGGGGGTGGCTCTGCGGTGTGATGCTGCCGGCAGGCACATCCAGAAAGATTACGTGAACAGATATAAAAAAAGAATGTGTATGATTCAATGTGAAAGAAAGGTAACGGGAATACACACTTTGGCCTGTGTGGGAATTTTGCTTCCCAACTCTGACACGTCTTCCCTGATTTTGTTCTGGATTTTGTTCCTCTGTAATCTGTTCCTATTCCATTTACACACTCCAGGAGGTATTCTAGAAAAAAAAAAAAATCATACTCCAGAGGACAACATCCGCATTTGTCTGTTTGATCAGTCGATTCAAACGAGCCTGCTAATTGGGTAAAAATGCTTGTTGACACGTTCACTGTATAGAAAATCAAATCTATCAGACAGTTCTGAGTAAATCATTTATCTGGTTCCACCAAAGTGCCGTTTCATCCCCAATAATCTGAGCAACAGCAGTGTTTAACTTGTGGTCCCTCTCCACCGTGTTTGCCGACGCAGTCCAAACACACTGGTGATCATGCAACATGGGCCAAACATTAACCAAAGAGAGAAAAAAAAAGTATCATGTAAAATCTAAACCAGATCAGACCCCGTAGACCTTCCGATAGGTGTCAAAATCAACTATAAGGAAAAATGAAAAGAAAAACCCAGAGGGACCTGCCTTGTTTTTCATATAAGGCTGTGCTGGTTCTACGCAGGATCGTCTCTACTTTGGAATTGGCCGCTGCCGTCCAACACTCTTCATCCTTTTCAATATACATAAAAGCCCTGTGATGAAAAACAAAAACACAACACAACACACACAGCCAGTGTCAGGTTGGGGTGCTGAGTCACATTTCTTTGATGGAGTAGTTTGTATTTTTGAAGCGTGAGAACTTGCCGGCATGTGAAGGCCACCTCGGCGTTACACTTAGCGGCGCAGTCATCCGCAGAGTTCACCGAGTACTGTCGCTTCTGCAGCGAGAGGATCCATGCCCCTTCGGTTTTGGCGTAGCCGGCCACGTCGGTACCACTTGCTGGAATCGGAGAAATGGATGGTTACATGTGTAAAATGGAGAACAGTAGCAAAAGGTTGAATGTAGAGAAAAATATGTGTTTACCCAGAAATACATATACATACTGTAAAATGCATATACATAAACATAAATATGTTGACAGTATACATGTATACTTTCCATGAAGTATAAAAGGAAGAGAGATAATAAGTTACTGCTGATTGTGTTTCAGTAATTTTAAAATTCATAGATGCTGATTGAGATAAATTACTGTTTTATACTCTTTATAAAAGACACTTGAATTGATGCCCTGGAGTCAGAGGCCGTTGCTTTTATATTTCTATAAATACCAAATCTCTCATGCAATATTTCGAGGCACCGTCTGATTGGAACTAAGTAACGGTGGAGAACTGTGCCACCAAATTATAAACAGTGATCTGAGAGAGTGCCGGGAAGCGACCCTGAACCCCCTGCTCACAGGTGAATCATAGATATTCAGATTAGGTGTCCGTGATGAGTCCGCGCTCCGAGGTGCATCGGTCCGTAGGTCGTTGACTTTGACCTTAGCTGCAAGATTCAGAGAAATTGGTATTTGTTTTTTTACGGCTGTTCAGACCAGTGCAGGTGGTAGGTGGTGGTGGGGGGGGTGGCATCCAGCACAAAAGTGTTGGAGGCGCCAGGCCAACATGGTTCAGCTTGATGGTTAAGATTGGGACAGTCAACCCACTTAGAACGGGTCTTTTTTTTCTTTTAGATGCCAACGTCTATAATCATTAGCTCACAAAAAAAACCCTTTGGGAATTTTCATCCACATCTCCTGGGATAAATTATGACAAGATTCCTCTTTGCGGTGAGCTCAACATTCACACAGATGACCCATCCCATACTCCTACCTGTGATTTTTTTCTTTTAAGTATTATGGACTCATCCAACCTCCTTACAACAGGTGCTTGGCCCATGGTTTAATTTCCACCCGAGGCGTGAAAATGTCGGTCTCAGAGTGTCCACACATACCAGCGTCTGACCACAAATCCATGGTTATTCGCAGTCAGCTACCTATGCCCCAAGAGTTATGTGAACTTTTTAGCCACCACCATCAGAAGAGCTCTCCACCTCGATGACCTAACCGATTGCTTTGGTCACCGGTGCCCTTCAGCTTCAGATGGAGTCGCTCCCCTCAAAAACAGAATCCAAGCAAATTGTAAATTGCATCCTTGGATAAATGTAAGCGCTCGCGGGTGCATACCTGGGCCTTCAGGTCCATTATGTGGCTGTGAGGGAGCTTCTCCTTCACTTCAGCGTGACAGTGAAAGACTTAAGAACATGCTCAAATCTGATCAGAATCAAAATCAAGCCAATTACCTTTTTCTCAGGTTTTTATTCAAGACTATTGATCAGCTGGTAAAATCCTGACCTTCCAAATGTTGCTGTTGAATGTGATCGTGTCTATGAAAAATTTAGTTTTGAGAGACATCTGTCTGTCTATCAGGGTCAATATTATGCCTTGTAGAACGTTAACTGATGTTGATTCCCCAGAACCAGAGTATCGGAGCCACTTCATCTTGGGTTCTCTCACTGAAACCTTCAATATAGTATCTCACATGAAAGTGCTGCTATTGTCCACTGGATATAAAGTCAACAAGGCTTTTAATCAATGTCATTTTAACAGTTTGACCCTGGTTGCTTTCAATTTTTTAACAGCTTCTTGTCCCATACCACTTCAGCCACTTGGCGTCCTGTTTGACTGTAGCTTTGAGCAGCACATTACAAACCTAGTAGAAACATTTTTTTTTTTTAATCAACTATGGATCGTTGCCAGAATTCGACCTATGTTAAGCATTAACGACACAGAAACTATTTATGTATTTGCTCTTATTTCACCACACCTGGATTACTGTAACAGCCTTTAAACATGCCTAAATAGTAAAACAGTAGACCGGCTACAGATGGTACAGAATTAAGCTGCCCGGCTCTTAACCAGTGCAAACAGGCTTGAACACATCACCCTGGTGTTAGCCTCTTTACACCGGCTTCCAGTACATTTTAGAATTGATTTTAAGGTTCTGTTAATTACTTACGAGGTACCACATGACTCCTCAGTATATCTCAGGTCTTTTATCTCTGCTCATACTTTGAGATCCCCAGGCAGGGGCTTTCTATATGTTCTAGACTCTAGGGTGAAGAATAAATCAGTGGCTACGTTTAAATGTAAGTTAAAACCTTCATTTCCACCTGATTCTATTATGTTTTTGGGTTCTGCCATTTGTAATATTTAATATGGTCCATTTCTTCTTCTTCTTCTTCTTCTTATTATTATTATTATTAATATTATTATAGAGTAAAGTGAGGGCATATACATGACACAAAAAAGAATATTGTAGGGTCAAAGATTGAACCCTGGGGTACACCATCGCTGACATTGTCGGAAAATGATTTGAAGTTGAGAAATTGTTGTAAATTAATCTACGCCTAAAGTTCCTTGCATCAAATGGGGAAAAAGCAATTTGGGATGAATCAGATGTGACATACATTACACCTTAAATTCAAAACTCTGTTTCAACCCTCTGTCAGACTCTCAGGCAGTTGAATCTGATTTTTGAGTTGCGATTAAAAGAAACACAAGAATAAGATTAACGGCTTTTGTGTTTCCCATTTGGCTGGGTTTTCTTTGATCTGCGTCTCAATAGTAATAAAAACAAAACCTGTGCTTTCACAGGGACAAATCACTGTCATGTCTGTATATATATATATATATATATATATATATATATATATATATATATATATATATATACACACTCACAGAATAATTACAGACTTATTCATTATCACCATTTAAAGATGCCATTATGTCTTACCAGTGCAGATCAGGGCTCCCAGGAGGAAAGCTGCTTTGTACAGGTCCATCTTGAGGCCCTTATACTAGCAGTTCAGAGTCAACTAAGTCACAAAGGGGGGCCTCCTGTTATATTATTGGGCTCCTTTGGGCGCACTGAGAGGACAAATAGGATGGATCAGTCACTAGTCAATCATTGGCCAAACAAGGACAGCAAGAGAGCATTAGGTCAAAATCCTTGTTTATGGGAGATTGTGGGTCACAGAGCGTTTTATAGCAACATTACAGCGCATCATCCTTTCTGTTATGTGTGTTGAATATTATTAAATATTTACTTCCATATATGAACTGAGATGGGCCCCAAGACTTCTTGATTGTCTTGGTTGCTCCTCTGCAGCTACAGCAGATTTAGGAGACGCCTCATGAACTTTGACCCCTTTTTTGATACCATGTGACCCTTTTGTGTTGTCTTATCATCGTGCCTGTTCTTTGTTCGTCCATCTCCATTAAAAAAATCTAATCACAGTTGAGGTAAAAGGCTGCATGATGAGGGGAAGTCTTTAATGATATCATGTGGCTTTATGTAGTAATGTCATTGTGTATTTCTGACCTGAATTTCATTCTACTGTTGGAATACTATGAGATCTAGTTCAAATGAGATCAATATATATAGTTAATATTCAGCTAAAAGGACATCCATGTCCTCCACTGCAAACATATGATTACAAAACAACCTACTTTAGACTGTTCACCGTCTGGTGGGACAGATTGACTACTGTTCAATTTTGGTGAAATTGAGCCAACGTCTCTTAAAAAAACTTAAAATTTTAGGGCAGTTTTTAGACAAATTTTCAACCCTGTTACAGGCAAGATTTCTGTTTATAAAGGATCCTTAAGAAGGCTCTTTGAGACACTTGTGATACTAATGTTGCTGTGAATTCAAATTTATAGTATACGACCCAGGTCTGCCGTTAAACGGGTTCCTCCCTGAGCCAAGTTAAATTTATTTCCGAGAAAATTTATTAAATCATAGTAGATCCTTTTGCAGAGTGACGCTCACATATCCAAATGAGGTATCAACACAGCTCAATAAAAAGCACAATAAATAAAAAGCACAATAAAGAGAAAGCACAATAAACCCAAAAGCACAATAAACCCATTTTTTTGAGCCAGGGGGACTTAAACATTATCACTATTATCCCTCATCTTGCACTAACCTCTCCTCCTCCGAATGAATTACAAACTGTTATGATAATTGATTACTCATTCAAATAGTTTTTCAAGCAATAATGTTCAATCTTCTCAAACGTGAGGATTTACTGCATCTCATTGTCTTATATTCACAGTAGACAGGGAGATCTTCGGGTGATTATTAGTTTCAACCCTAGTCCAGTAAGAATATTTATTAAAGTATTTATTAAAGTACGGTTTTGACATTCTTCCATATATTTCCATTGATTGTTCTGTATTTCTCCAAGGTTACATTTCAGAAGGAAAGTACTACATTCATTTGACATTTATAGTTAATAATCCATTTAGCCAAACTAGAACATTAAAGTGCTCCTACATGTGTTTGTTAGCGACAAAAGCTGAACATTACACTGTTAAACACTATGAAAGGAGGCATTCTGGGAAAGAAGTGCTTTGACTTTTGATACCTTAGGTGCATTTTGATGACTTTTGTACTTTAACTTAAGTGATGTGTTGAATTCTGGACTTTTAATTGTGAAGCAGTGGTTTCAGACTGTCATATTTTCTGCTCGTAGTGCTGGATCTGAGTGCATCTTCCACCTATGTGTCTTTGAATAGTAAAACTTGTCCCAAACCTGCTATGTTTTGTCTCCAGCACTAAATTAACATATCTTTTCCCCTTGAGCTAGATCTGAACACTAGAGCCTATGTAATACTTGGTGATTGGCTGCAGAGGGTGCTATTGATCACCAACCTTAAGGAGATGCAGCCTTAAAAAAAATAAAAAAAATAAAATTCCATCCCCTCTCCATCTTCACCTGAGTTTACAAAGGGAGAGAGGGGTGACAAAAGACACCTCCTTGTTGCTGCTTGTGAAAGGAAAGCAAAGACTAGCGGAAGTGCTGTCGAAGCCGATTAGTTCGCTTCAAAGATGGAAAGATGGGGAGTTTAAGGGGTGATTCGGGCTCAGCAGGCGGCGGTGATGAACTACCATCGTACAGCATGATAAGAATCTGAGTAATTCTGACCGAATTCTGCAGATGATTCAGGAGCACCTCTACAAATTTTTTTTTTCAATGTTACTATTGTGCAAGAAAATCATGTTTAGTACTTAAATGGTTCTTCCTACTTCAAAAGGTCAGAACCATCTACCTATTCAGGATGAAAAGCATTGTTTGATAAAAAAGACACACAAAAAGAAAAACAGCGGTTATGTATGTACGATGGGGCTCTGCACTGGCTTGTTTTATTCATAACATATTAAAACATTTTCATTATATCCCTGATGAGATGACAGACTTTAATCGAAGGCTTAAAGGAGACTGTACATGAGGCAGTGAGGATACTTTAAGATACTTTGCCTGTAAACTTTGGTGCAAGCTTTACATTTGCAGGCAGTCTGGTCAGTTATGGTAAGTCTGTCACAGTTACTGTGATTTGGTCGGACCCCCTATATCAACGGTCCATCCTCCTCAATCAGAAACAGATAGACATCTATAGATCAATATATAGAATAACTGTATATCCATCTATAGATATATAGAGATGGACAGAAAAATAGACAGAAAGAAAGACAGATAGAATGACAGATAAACAGGCAGATAGACAGACAAACAGATAAATAGACAGATAGGCATATATATATATATATATATACTCCTGTGAAAATGTCTTATGAGGAAGGTAATGCATTTGACACACATCAGACCTCAAGGGTCGACATTCATTGTATTAGTAATGTCCAATGTGCTGAAGGTCGCCATAAAAGTTGTGTAGAACTGAATCTTCTACAAGCGACACTTTTTACACACTTTAATTAGATCCTTTGTTTTTTTGTAAAAACAGTGCTTAGTGCAGCTTTAATGGGACTGAGGCAGAATATGCATGGCTCCAAATGGCTGTATTTTTCAGAAGACATGCGTATGGTAGACAGTGATATTATTACATAGTAAAGCTGAGGCTACCATTTTTTTTTTTTTAATTTCTTTGATTGACAGTATTTGTGTGTGAATCCACTTGCTTGAATCTGTGGCCCAGCCTTGGCCACCTTGTTTGAAATGGTCCACGGTTATGGATTTGGTTCAAAAGGGTCTTTTAAACTCATATTTAACCATTTCGCTGAATGCAAAGTCCTTCAAATGGAATTTTTAATGGACCCTTCAGCTTAAATAACATTTTTAAGTAATAATCTTACCTCATGTTCCCCTGTCCTTTTTTTCCTCAAAATAACAGCAGATGTATGTTATGTGGAATAATTGTTCAATTTTTTTATTTTTATTTTTTTTCCCCAGCGAAGCTCCTTCTTCCAACACATCTTATTGTTTCACTGAGAGACTTTGTGTATCGGGCTTTGTTCTATGTCGTGCTACGGCAAGTTGAAGGTCGGCCTCCTCTGCAAAGTGGGGCCACATCAATACTCCGTGCAGTGGTGGGCGAGTGAGAGGTGTAAAGCTCTGTGGCGTCCAAGGTTCACTGCTCGATCAATATCCCACAGCCAGTCATCAATTTAGAAAAAAACAAAACAAAAAAAGAGAGAGAAGAATGATGGCTTTCTATGGCAGCATCGCTTGGGGTTTCATGTCATCTTTTCTTTGTTTGATTAAAAAAACAAATTCTTAATTCCTTTTGTGCACAATATATAACATCTGGATGTGTCTCTAAGGTGTTTTAAATGTCTCCTGTCTTCCTCTTCTGCTTTCTTCTTTCCTCTAATCTTTTGTGGTTGCTGCCTCCGTGTTGGGTTCATTTAATTGTGTTGCCATTTCGGCGGATTTGGACTCTACCCAGCCCAGGTTCCCTTTTCTTTTTCTTTTTCTTTTTTTTTTAGAGAAAGGTCAGGCAAAAAAAAGTCAACATCCACTCGGTGCATTATTAGTTGCGGCAGAAGGACGGGATTAACGGGCCACCACAGATAAATGCTGTACTCGGAGTGTTATTCAGAAGAATTTTTATTTTTTTAAAGCTCCTTTGCTCTTTCTTTTTCTCCTCTGTCCTGCTCGTTGGCAGATGTGTAAAAAAAGACAGCAGTATTAGGTTTCTGTGTGTTTTGTTGACAGGACATGTAAATCAGTTTTATTTTGGCAAAACAGAGCATGGAAATAATTAGATATTAAAAGCTTAAGATGGAATGAAAAAACCCTGGAGTTGTGACAAGAAACAGTTGATATCAAGGCCAACGAATGTCCTCTGAAATCATTGAAAGTCTTAACAGTAATTGAAATTTTTAAAAAAGAGAAAAGAACACTCAAAAATCAGGTTTCAAGAGCCTGTGTTTACCGCAGCTGCTGAAATTTAACTGAACCTCGGGTTAATTATATAAATGCAGTCACTAGCAACAACATGTGTTGTGATATGCACATTTTCAAATATCTACCGGTATAACGGACGTGGAGGTTTATTCATGTCATTGTGAAACATGAGCTGCATCTTTGATCAGATTTTTCTAAACTCAAGGCACACTTGCTTTTTTTCTGGCGCTTTTGACTGTGTCTCACAATGATACAGGGCGTATTGGTCATAACCCATTTATCATAAGGTCAAAAGAAACTTGAGTTTATGAAATGTTATATTAAGATTCTCTTATGATATGTGGTTAACATTTCTGATGTTGTAGGTGGTTTTTTTTTTTTGCCTTAAATTTATGTTTCTTAAGGTTTTCACTTAATCTAACCCAATTGTTGGATCATTATTCCCACACTAGTTTTTTTCAATTGTGCCTCTTTGATGTCAGCTTCATAACCTCACAAACATAAGACCACATCCCATAGATATACTTGACGAGAGAACTAATTTCACCGCGAATAAATAAAGCACAAGCTTAAAAAGATACTCATTTGCCCTTTAGGAGGAAAATAATTCTCTATTTGCTGGTTAAAGGCTCTAAAGTGTCCTCAGAGAGGACTTTACGTGCATAAAGGAAACATCTTAATGAGGAGCTTACAATAGACATGTTCAATAGGCGCTTGGCTTAGGCTAATTCTGTGTAATTGGCAGATGGCTTCGATCAAATCTGACACTGATATCCTTGACGCTTGTACTTAATGTAATGGTCTCAACTAAACACTTTCATTGTCTGTAGCAAAGGAGGATGGAAAGAGGTACATGATACCATGGGAAGCTGGTCTCAGTGTTATCTCCCCTTAAAACCTGGAATATTTATCATGAATTCATAAACTAGGATCTTAATATGAAAAAGGGGGCCAATGTGTGTTTTGTTCATTAACACACACTCTTTTCTCTCAGTTTTATGTCTCGATGGTAATTGATCACTTTCTAGAATGGATGCTCAGTTGTAATAGTTAATGTGCTATAGGAAATTTTATCACATGTATTGTTTTTTCCTTGAGAAGTTGAAGGGAAATGTTGGTGGGTTAAGGGATATTTGGGCTTTACTATATATATATATATATATATATATACATATATATATATATATATAGATATATATATATAGATAGATAGATATATAAAATTATGCTTAAAATTACAGTAAAACAAAGGGTAAAAAAGCACATTTGCCAATTTGGAAAACACAAAACATGACATAAAGAAATGTGCTGCAAATATAATAAACACAAGGAAATACATAATAGCTGTAAAGTCTCACAGAAAAAAAAAGAGTTTCCAGAGATTTTGTTTGACTTCCTTGCAGCTTTGAATGCACCTTATTCATCCTCATATGCTTGTGCTTGCTTCTCTGCCACAGTTGACGCATCCAATGAAAGATGCAACATCGAAAACAATAACAACAATGGCGCATTATCCACGGCCAAGTCCAAGAGCCAGAATTCTCACCCACCTGGCCATGTAATCAATTTGAGTTTTTTCTTCTGACTAACAACCTGATCAGGCCCCAGAGGCGTATCATGGTCATTTCCTATTATGGAGGAAGAAAAAGCTCATTTATTGCTCCTTCAAAATGTCGTCCCTTTGTGTGTTTTCAATTACAGCCGCGTTCGGACAGAAGGTCCCGGCAGATGGACGCAGAGCGACGGCTGGAGGTAAATGGAGGTGACTGTCGGAAAACTGTGCAACACTAAAAAAAAAAAAAAAAAGAAAAACACATTGTTCCTTAAATTGAGTGCATTTTTCCTTTGATTAAAGCATTGCTTAAGTGACTTGCCCTTGACTTGGACCATTGTGCAGCACCAAGGTTTTGAAGGATGTGTGATTAAACATACTCTTCTCAAGCTACACAGTACAGGTATTTTTATGCTTTGTGTACCCATGGATTTTTTTTTAATTCTTTTTTAAAACAACCGTTGAACATAGACATGAAAAACAAACACACACACACACACATACGCTACACATCCCACATCTGGATTCATGGTGACACTGCTTTGTCTGCTCAGGGAAAAAAAAAGAGAAATGAATGAATGAATGGATAAAAAAAAAAAATGCTAAACAGGTTAGCATCATTGTGTCAGACTCCTATAATTTATCAGAGAAGAGCGGCACCTCCCTTGGTCCTCTTGACTGGAAATGAAAATATTTCCTCATTCAGGTGAGTGCTTGTCACAGAAACCTCTTTCTCCACGGCGGAGGGTGTCGGTGTTTCGGGCCCCAGTCACGCCAGAGAAACGAGATATTTTTCTGTTTGACAGCTTCATGTGGTTTAAAAAAAAAAAAAAACGGCGGTAAAGGGAAAAAAAAACCATGCTGAATTCAACTGAATTTCAGCCAACTCACAAAATCTTCAGTTTTTACGTTTTCACAAAGGGGGCAAATTAGTTTTAAACTGATGTTCTCCAAGGTTTTACAATGCTACACCTGAAAAAACAGTGTATGTAAAGTGTCAAATCCAGACAAGGAAACAGCAGCAGATGCCACATGTTGATTTGGGGATCCTGCAGCGTTTCCATGTCTGGGTGAGAAATTTGGAAATATCGGCACTGTTTTTGAGAGGATAAGATTCGCCAGATACAGTGAACGGCGTCCTCTTGTTGTGAGGAGTCCAAAGTAAATGATTAAAGGACGTTGTTTGTCCATGTCTCCCAGACTGACATATGGAAGTGCTTCCTGATCTGGCGTTCTTTTTATTTTTTCTTCTCTGCACACAAACTGTAACTTTGCTCTGTATTTTCTCATTTACCTGTTGTTTTGGTTTTTTTTCACAATGTAAGTAAATGCAAGGAAATCCAAAGATTATATCAACAAAAAAGAAAAGAAGCACCAGTTTCAATATCACCACCACATATTCCCTCAATTTTATCACAAAAATATAAAAAAAAATAGCAAAGAATTCTCTCCTACATTGAAAGAACCTTTGTTTTGAGTCTTAGTAAAAGTCAAATTTCTACATCAGACTCTAACCATTAAAAAAGTAATATATTTTTTTATATATCATTATCAGTATTTGGAGCAATTCTGGTTCTTTGTGTATGTATTGATTAAGTGTATTACGTAGTCATTTATTCTCAAATGTCACATCTATATAAAGTATGCTGTCTGCATGGGGGCAACTGATGTAAAACTTTACCACTAAAGGGGCTCAAGAGGTCGCCAAAGCCACCAAATATCCCCATTTTTCCCTCTTTAGTCTTAACAGGAAAAATGGGGATGAGGATCAAAATGCAGACACTGAATATATCTCAAATCTCTAGTGATGGAGCAATGTTTGGTGTAGTAAACACAGTAGATGACATTTTTGCGTGCACTTAATGTTTATTTTGCTCTCTTTTGGAATCTTCAATAGTGAAATATAGTTAAAAAACTAACTAACTAACTAAAAAACTAAAAAACAATTACACAAATAAGTGTTTCAAAGGAAAAAAAATACAACATTATAACATTGTAGGTTTTCTTGACTTTTCCTTATTTCTAATAAAAAACGCCGAAAATAATAAATCGAACTTCAGTAGCCGTCAGCCCCCTCAGCTGCTGCACCGTCTCCTCATGGCTTCACATCCTGTGGTGTCTCAGGACGACCACAACGCATCTCCATATAGATGAGCGCACACACGGAGCGGCAAAAATATGCACACATGCACACATGCACACACAGAGTCCAATGTGCCGAGTCCAGCTGTCTCTGCCATTACTGTAAGAGAATACCCCCGGCCGGCGCTCTAGCCCGCTCCATCAATCTCCCTCTGTTTGACAGAAACTATGCCCACCTGTTCTCCCACAGTCCGCAGGCAGAGACTCGGGGGCCGGAGCCCAACGGGCGGCTTCGGGGGCTCCAGGTTTGGGTCTGGACGGAGGCGGAGTGGTGGGCTGGCATGCTGGTTGGTGTTTGGGCTCATGTGGCAAATAACTGTCAAAGCGTCTTAAATGATAAAAGCATCAGCTGCGCAGTCTCAGATTTTTATTTTGTACTAATTTACAACTCTGTGACTTGGCACTTAAATACATTAGGATTTAGTGCTGCTACCTTACGTGGGTATTTCCAGTTTGGACAACTTTCCATTACTAATTTATACTATTTTATATAACTTGTCCACCACATTTTTAGAAAGAAAATTGAGTACTTTTTACTCTTCTCTCTCTGGACAGCTGTTACTGTCCCTGTTACTTAAAATCTTCATAATAGTTTTTATTATATCACATGTATCCTGTTTAAAAACAACAATCCATTAAATTTTTTTTTTCCTGGTGAGACCATGATCCTTCCCAAACTTTGATCATGTGTTTACTTTTGTGACCATGATGACGAAGGTCCCTTCAACTATATGAAAGTACTGATTTTAACATAACCACAATGTTTTCCAGAGCCAAGTTGTTTTTGTGCCTGAACCAAACCAAACCTTAACCATTGTGTTGTCGCATTATAGAACAGATTTATTTTTCACTGTTGACCTGCAGCAGACTAATGATTATGTCCTGCTAATGGGGCATCAGATCAGGATACAATATCTGTCGTTGTAGAGGCCATGGACAGAAACAAGCTTTTAACATAATAATTACATAACTTTTTAAGTCGACGTTGAAAACTTGTTAGCAAACAGTTGCTTATTCATACAGCCAGTAGTAGCATCATATTTTTGGTGACCTGGTGAACGTGAGTCCAATATTCACTCTTCTTTTAGATCTGTTTTTGGTCTCCTCCACCTCCTGAGGGAAATATATGGCTCTTTAGCTGCTAAATGCTTAATTATGTTCACCAGCTGATCACTAGCTGTGCCTGTCGGCTGTTTGCTGATAGGCAGGTAGTGGACAGTGGGTTTTTCAGGGGTTTTGTTAAAAACAGCTGTCTGCCCTTGCTAGGTCAATGATGCTGGTAAGAGTGAATGAAATCATTAAAGTCACAAAACCAAAACACTGAGTTGAAAGATGCAAAAACGCCATGTGAAGCTGAGGTAGAATGGCAGCACCTGTTGGTAAATTTTTCCCTGTGGGTTCGTCACTGAGAGTGACAACCAATTTAAGGAGTTTTTAGAGAATTGACTTGAACTTGAGCGTGTGACCCCTCAACTAACCAGATACTTGATTACAGTTACTGCAAACTGCTTGATTACTTTTCGTCAGGCAAAACTTTTTTATAGAAAGGACTTTTGATTGAAACATTTTTCATATGTCTACTGAGGGGGTAACGTTTCACCCATGTCTTTTTGTTTGATGGCAGGATTACACAAAAAGTACAGAGCCGATTTGCACAGAACTTGGTGGAGGGACGACGTCTGGGTCAGGTAAGAACTCACTATATTTTGGGGCAGAGCCTGATCATTTACTATAAATTTTAATTTTTTCCTCTGATGTCTGGTGTACTTGGTTTGACTCTGGCAGAAATCTGCACTCAATTGAGCGCATTTTCTAGTCTTCAGTTTTTGAGTACTTTGTTCAACACTGCTATGACTGGAACCGTAACAGAGGGGAAATAATTACACTACTCACAACATGCTTGTACGTTGCATAGTTTCACTGGGTCTATAAATGTTATAGAAACACACAGACAACAGTCTGGGGCTGCTACCTACTCACTCTTACTGTACCGGTGACCTTTGACCCCAGTTTTCAAGGAGGAGCACCGTCCCCCTTTCAGGAGGTTAGCTCTTTATAATAATGGTGAGCAATCCCATTTCTAAAAGTCTCCTAAAAGAGCCCTTTTGTGCCTGGAGATGCCCTTTTTGTCTAAGTGCATTACCTAAATTAATTATTACAAAAGCCAGGTGTTTTTTTTTTCAACAGATCACCAAAAACACTTGAACTAGTACTGAAATTTCTCAATTCAATGTAAATCTCTGTGAAAAATAGTTGAAATTGATATATATATTTATATCACTGATTTTTATATATATATTGGATATGTATATATCATATGAATATATCATATGAATATAAATAAATATGATATAGATATATAGAAATTTTAGAAGATATAGTAATTTTATTTCATGTCTACACAGGCGAGCTCCTGTTACCTCTGGAACTGTTGCAGTGTTTTCCAGACAGAGAGTGTCAGGTTACTTTTGCTCAGGCTTCTCAGGTTTGTTTTGTCACAGCAAACAGGTGCCACACAAACGTTTTGCACACTGGCCTGAGGTGGTTTCGTGATGCCTCCTCTGAGGACGACTGTCTCACGGTAGACATGCATGTCTTGACTCCTCAGTGAGGAGATGGCATCCGATGGGAGTGTCGTCGTGCCGAGTGTGGGCCTCTTTCGCAGCAGACATGCTGACTTGTCATAGCCATTGTTAATATCATCATTACACCTGTGATTTTCGTGCTGTGACTTGTCAAAGTGTTGCCTTGGGGGCAAAAAAAAAAATTCAGGAAATCAATCGTTTGTTTTGTCCAGTTTATATAAACAGAGGTTTAGATCACCACAGGGGAATGAGATGCAGTTTGGATGCTTTAACACAATCAGTTCATGCTTGAAGCCATATTTAAACCCTGTGTCCCAGACTTTAAGTTTAGGTGCAACTAAACATAAGACCGGATTAAGTTTCTATTGACATAATGAAAATGTGTTTTTAATTGACATATTTAGCAAGTCACAAACTTGTTGATACTGTGTTTTGGTGTTGTTTTTCCAGCGAAATATCACATCTTCCAGCACAAAATCCAACGTGGAGCAGCTCTGGTTCAGGTTGGTGGTTCAGTCCCCGACTCCTACAGTCCACATGTTGAGGTGTCTCAAGATACTGAACCCCATAATGCCTCTGATGTTTGTGTGTGTGTGTGTGTGTGTGGTTGTGTATGTGTTGGTCAAAGGTCTAAACGTGAATATATGTGTGTGTGCAGGATATACGCTGCTTATTGCCCAGTGTGAGCTGGAATTCAGAGCCCTGTGACCCGGCAGGGGAAGTGGGGTAAAGATAACGGACAGAGGGATGGACGGGACGGACGGGACGGACGGGATGGACTCCAAGCTCGAAACACAAGGTGAACCTGAGGATTATTCAACGGCGCTTAAATTGAGGGGCGTCATTTCAGCACCTTTCTAATTGAAACCTCATGTGTTTCAAAAGGTGGCGCTCTCAAAATCTTTATTCTGATTGATAGTTTTCCATTAAGGCTTAATCTAGTGCAAGTTGAAAACCTAGAGCTTCCGCAGCTGTAATTACTTTAAAGATTTTTTTTAAACTCCTAATGCAAACATTCTCTGCAGTTGGTGGGATTTGCTGGATTTAAGCCAATGATCCTCTGATCTCTAACCTTTAGGCTTCTGCTGCCCCCATCCGACTTAAAAATCCTTTTAAAACTCCCTCTTTCCTCAACTTTTTTTTCCCTCCCCTTTTGAACCGCAGCCATAGATCACCTGTCCAACCAGATTTGCTCGTCTTCACACCTCACCAATCACTCTTCATCCACTCCTTCTTTCCCTCCCCTCCTGTTCTTTACCTGTTTAGTCGTTAGCTCCATTAAGGACACACACACACACACACACACACACACACACACACACACACACACCCCGAGGCCCGGCGGTGCTTGCTAATGCTTGTGGGGCTCGGTCAGGAAATGGGGTGGCGGATCAAGGTGGAGGGTTATGGAGGAAGGGGTTCAAGGTGGATCTCCTCTCGAGTTACCTGTCCAGGTAAGTCTGTGTTTGTTTAGTGTTACCTCCCAGTAGTCCGGAGGTCCAGGCTGAGACATGGAGAGCTCTCTGTTCAAGTGTGTGTGTGTGTGTGTGTGTGTGTGTGTGTGTGTGTGTGTGTGTGTGTGTGCGTGTGTGTGTGTGTGTGTGTGTGCGCGCGCCGCTGTTGACATTTGAAAGAGGTGATACTTAATCCTACTATTGTAGAAGACTCTGTAGATCCTCCTCACACACACACACACACACACACACACACACATTCCTTAGAGCAGCAGTGGACTCAACAGTTCGACTTGTATCTGTTATATTCTCTCAGCGCGGAAAGTAACCCGTGAGTCGTGGGCGTCTGTCCTCTTAAAAATAAAAATCATAGCAATCAATGTGATCCATCTATCGTCCCAGATAAGACTTGTCAAAGTGATGCTGGCAGAGGTTCAGGGCACAGCAGAGGCCAAGCTTTCACTGCCTCTGAGAAATATACAGACAGCTGAGCCGGGAGACGACTGGCTGGCTGCTTTTTATGTTAAGATGGACTTGGAAAAGACTTGGGAGAAAATACTTCCAGCGCTGGTCTGTTTTGCTACTGTCTAGCATTCATTGAAGGAATTCAGAGAAGCTCTTAAATTCGCCCTTCTTAACATTTAATGTCTAGCTAGTAAAAATGCACTGTTGCACCAAAGCTGTGGTTGTATTAAAGAGGAACAGCAACTTGGAAATTAGAGTACTACCAACAAAGCTGAAAATTACAAATACACAAACAATACAAAACAAAAGCCCCTCAAACTTCCAGAAAATCCAAGCAAAGATACCATAGCACTGGACACATGGACTGATTGACATGGGACCTGAAAGGACCCCTGAGCCCCCATCTGGTCGCTCCAGACCAGGTGCAAAGCAGCGCAGCAAAACGCACAAAGATGTAATCGCTCAAAGTTTGTCCATAGTGACAGAGTATAAGTCATAAGATCAGTAAGATTCTCTACAGTTCAACTGTTCACTTCAATTTGGAGAAACCATTAACACAAATAGTCAAATTTCTTTTCAGATTCATTGGCATTGTAAACCATCAAGGCGGCAAAACTAATGGTGACTTAATAAGTGATCATAAAATCTGCTTGTTTGTCCATTCCTCGTTTATTTATGTTCTGCATGGGGGGGGGGGCTTTGGGTTGGCTTGTTTTTGTTGATTTGCTGCCTACAGATCAACGACGTGTCCCAACATTGGTCAATGTGTTTTCCCCTTGGGAGGGGTTGAGTGAAAACAGTGGACTCATCCATTCTGAAACGGGCTCTTATTGGCTGTTGGCTTTGTCAGTCATTCTTGTTTGAAGACAGGTATTTGCCCTTTCCAATGATAATGAGCAAAGGGGGGTTGGATGCTTTTGAGCCAAAGCTATTTCCCGGCATAAAGGTACAAATGTCTCAGTTTTATTTTTGCCTGTGTTAAACTAGATGAAGTTTACCACAGACGAGGCTCTGGTTAATGGTAATAAGGTGAACGAATATGACTGGGGGAGAATAGATGTTCGCTCAGATTTTAGACTGTTGAGTATAAAAGGATCTTTTAGTTTCAGTGTGTTTTCATGGGTTTAGTCTGGGTTTCGCTTTCTGTATATTTGCTATTACAACAAACAGTAAAAGTTGCTTTTTTTCATGTAATACTGCATTGAAAAAATGTTTTCATCCAGCTTGTAAACAAATTGATCTGTTGTTTTTTTGTTACTGTACTGAGATTAAATTATACTTTAAAGATAGTGAATTGTGAATGTTTTTATTGCTGTTTTTATTTCACACTTGCTTTGGCAATGTACACATCTGTTTCTCATGCCAATAAACAGCTACTTTAAGTTGAACTGGATATTTTGCTAAGATCAGTTCCTTACATTGTTTTATAGGTCAGCAGCTGAAGAACGTGACTGAGACTGGGATCCAGACACCAACCCCACCAGTGCTGCTTCCACCACCAGACCGTTTTCGACACCCACTGGCTCATGGGACGCTACCTCCAGCACCCCCACCGCTGGACGTTTATGTGCTGCCTGAGGTGCCTGTGGAAGAGGTAGAAGATGTAGGTCGGTGCATTGGGCTGTCCTCACAGCCGCCCCCCCCTCCACAGACCATCGATGGCAAACTGGTGATGAGGACACTGAGCCTGCTCCACTGGTCTTCATGCCAGTAAGACAGCCTGGATCGCAGCGGGTGACCAGGGTTACTCGCAGTGAAAACTGAAAACTGATGCCGTGCTCTGGATTTTTTGGCAAACACCAATGCATATCATGCAAAAAACCAAGAATGGAATAGTGCAGCATGGCGTGACATCAACCTCAATCATTTGTCCTCTTTCTTCGTATGGTGATCTACATGGGCTTAGTGAAGAGCTATGCGTTGGTGGACTACTGGAAAGGATCCCGATGCTACAGTTTCCCATTACCCTTCCTCTGTCATATCATGGACCAAATTATGAACATCTGCCGTGCTCTCCAACTAACTCATATCACAGCTGATAAGTAGAATGATGCCAAGAGGGGGGATACGACCATCCCGGCAAGATAAAGCCCCTCTATAGTCACGAGGTTGGAGCCTGAAAGACACACTTCCAAGCCAGTCAGAAAAAATTTTCAATCATCAAATTTCAAGATCACAATCAAGCAGTACATCCAGAAGAAGCCAACACAGAGGGGGTAGAAACCATACTACCGGATTTCTCAGTCACTGATGTCCGTTATGGACTTTGATTGTCTGGGGACAGGTTATCATCTTCATGTTGATGACTGTTACTCTGGTTCTCACCTTTCCTGGGACCCGTTTGTTCGTCAGAACGGACCCAGGCCAATGATTTCACCAGGGGTTCTCCTCGGGTTGCCATAATGTGGAACGGGGACATCATATTAGTCTGATCTTTCGAGGAGATCTTTTAGGCGACCTCTAAAGGCCTCTGTTATTATGACAGGAGCAAGGACAAAGTCACAAAGGGAGATAAATTCCACATTAGTAGGGGGGAGGTTTGGATGGATTGTTAGGTTGAGAAAATGCAGGACCCTCATCTGTGAGATCACTGTTTGTTTACAGGGTGAAATGTTTGTCATTGTAAACATGACAACGAAGATACTCTAACCTTAAGGAAGCAATTATTTCAACTCAAACCAGGATCTTTCCCCTAAATATAACCACGCAATTTTTGTGCCTAAAACTAACCAAACAGTGACCATCCCTCATCCATGACCTCGTTTACTACTGTAACCATGGCTACAAAGTTGCAATTTCCTTGGACGTTTTATGAGTGGTACCCTGAATTGAGCAAAGACACATGGGTTATCATGTATTCTCTCTCGCTAGAAATACAAAAAGGTTTCTGCAGATGCCTTCAGGAATGACGTGATCAGTGATGGACATTTGATGTGAGCCTGCCCAGAAAGCTGAGATCATTACAGCTATTTTTTAGTTCAAAAAGCTTCAATTGTGCATGTTTAAGTGCAGAAGATGATGTGATGTTAAGTCAGAGAAAAAGAAGCATTTCTGAAGATTTTGACAGCCCAAGATAATGATGACTCACAACCACCAAAGTACCTCTGTGTTTTATCATATAAATCCTTCAATCAGTACATTTTAAACTGCGTGGAGCGATAACTAATGCAAAGTATAAGGAGCAACTTCTGCCACATGCGAATCCCTCCGCGCTGTTACAGTTTCCAATTCTCCCCCATTTGAAACGAAGGGAAATCAAGTATGTTGGAGGTAAACAAACCTCAATAAAAGTCAGTCGGTGTGTGTTCAGGCCCAGGGTTTGTTTTACCCCACAGCTGACACAGTTCTGGCAGTGAGAGGCCCGGATAACAAGAACCACAGCTGTGTTTCCACCCAGTTCTGTACCTCCACTTCAACGCAGTGCACACTTGGATGGTTCGTCGTGGGTTCTGTCAAGCAGATCAAGTATTTAGATGATTTTTTAATGTAGGCTGTCACTGGGTTTGTTGATGCAAGTTTTTGGCCGAAATTGTTTGTGTTGTCATCAAGGAATATGGACAGACAGGAGTGAATGTCACTAACGTTTTGCTTGGTTTCCCTCCACAATGGCATTCCAACGCTCATACAATCAAAACATATGAGTTCCAGTGCTGGAGTTATTTTGTGTTTTTGAGGCCGATACCGATATTTTTGGATCAAATCTGCTCAAAGTTGTTTCGTTGATACTGGATGAGTTTTGCAACTAAAAATGTTTTAATTATTTTGCATGGAAAGCCGCCAACAGTTTATTTAGATCAATCAGAAACTCCGGAAAACACCCAGCAATGTTTGGAGAGTGGTATATGATAATCTATATTCAAAATATGTAAAGAAACATGCCTGGCAGAGGTGATCTTGGTACCAAATTCTGCCATTTCCCAACCATCTCATTCTCCCAAAAAATCTTTGTGGCTCTTTGAGGCAGAACTGATAAATCAATATAATTTTAAATGATGTCTTAGTTAATAACAAAAAAAAATGATATATATATGTCGCACACATGTTTCCACGGGTCGATCCAGATGCTCGCTGTGAGCCATGACGCCGTAGAGTTTGTCCGTGCGCCAACGCTGATTAAACAGATACCGTGTGAGTTAGAGCAACGTGGACGACTGAGGAAAAGCTAGTGTCTAGCGAGCTCTACGAGTACAAGGTGACACACAGGCTACGACAGAGACTCTGAGGCACAGCAGATTGGAGGATTTCCTTTTCCTACTCGGATGGTTTATTTCAACTGATCAGCAGATGCAACCGAGAGATAACTGATGTTACCTAATATTTCAGGTAACTTGGAGTCTCAAGGTGAATTCAAGTGAAAAATGCAAACGGCCTTTATTTTCTCTCTCTCTCTCTGTTCGTCATCATCTCTCTCTCCCTCTCTCCGTCCCTCCCCGAGTTGTTTGCAGCAAACTGCTCATCGTCCCTTCCCTCTGTCTTTCTTCCTGCCAGAGGAACTGTAGCAAAACCGTGGTAGAAATGCGGGGAATGCCGCGGAGCCGAGCAGGAGGATTCACTCTGCATTGTTAAAGGGCTGTTCCGCTCCGTCTCCCCTGTAAACAGTCGCCGAGGCAGGGGAAACCCGATAGCCTCACTTAGCTCTGATGTGCTCTGACTACAGAGATCAGAGGCTGAGGGATGGAGGGATGGAGGGATGGAGGGATGGAGGGCAACGGGGACGGAGGTGTACACGGGGACTGAGAAGGAGAAATGGATGCTTTTCTACCTTGAAGCCGTACTAAAATTAAAGTCAGTGACATACCATGCTCGCTGGGGGTGCAACCTAAATACTCATTTTTCATTTTGTTTTTTAGATAATAAAAAGATATTGGTAGAGAAAGACAGCGAAGCAGAGTGGAAGTAAGACCAAAAGGTTCATATTAAGTTAGTTAGTTCCTTTAATGGTTATTCTTATGCTTCACGTAAAAACGAAATTGTGGTTTCACGTACAACACCAGGCAATAAAAACATATCTAGTGCAGCAAGATTAAGAAATTAGAAAACAGCAAAACCGCAGTAACAATAAACAGGGACAACACCAATAAAATGAGCTAATGCTAAAATAAGCGCAGCTGTTTAAAAGCCAGGCTTCATGGTAATGTGTGTAGATCACGTGTTAAACCACTTGGAAGACTGGTTTTGGTTTTAGTCAGAGGAATAAAATGTCATTGGACTTCAGGGGTATTTTAGATTTAAAAAAAATTCAAAACTACATCTTTTTTCTCTCAGATTTACACTCAGAATATTGTTTTAAATTATTTAGAGGCACAGAATGAGACTTTGGGTTTCCTCTCCTCTCTGTAAATTAATTAATTTTCTTTAATGTTCATTGGTTGATTTTAACCAGCAAACTAAGAATAAACCCTTAAAATTATCCCCTATGACTAATATGTTTAACATCTGCCTCTGATGATCAGTGAATCCCAGGTGAATTTTTCCACAGAAAACGACCACGGACACGTCT
This sequence comes from Istiophorus platypterus, assembly GCA_016859345.1. Taxonomy (NCBI): domain Eukaryota; kingdom Metazoa; phylum Chordata; class Actinopteri; order Istiophoriformes; family Istiophoridae; genus Istiophorus; species Istiophorus platypterus. The sequence continues at coordinate 20,087,130 of CM029133.1, read as the reverse complement.
GAACTTGCCGCGTCTGTCCAGTGGTTTCTGGGACCAGAGGGAGAGTTTCAGCCTAAAAAACAGCTGCGTGCTGCGTATGGTAAATGTAGCGTAAAACCAAAACACTGAGCTAAAAGGAGCTAAAAAAAAAAAAGGTCAGAGCTGTGGGGTTGGTGATTATTCTTTATCAGTCCGTCACCACAAGTGACCCCCTTCCCGTTGCATGCAGTCATTTGATTGACTGGTCACAGACACACTCCTGACTCCTGAGTTTTCAATATTTTGACACTGGCTCCCATGGAGATTCCTGGATTATCCATTTATCAACAACGTCAAGAAATCCGCAAGGTTTCAGTAACAAAGTCACTCTTGTAGTAAATAATGCGGATCAGTCACGACTTCCTGGAAACTCGCAGAGCGATGATGAGAACATGAACTGACAATATGTATTTGCCCAACCCACAGTTCATTGCAGTTTAATCTGCGGTCATAATGTAATGATTGAATATATTGAGTATTACAGCCAATCATGGCGCATTCAATATCATAAAAACAAAAAGTTTCACTCTGGCTCTGAGGAAGAATACACAGAGGGTCTTCAAAAAAAATGTGATCGAGGACTGAAAACATCTGCAGGAAGCCAAACAACAGAAAATACAGATTTCCCTCATGGAAAACTCATTGTGAAACTTCATTTTAGACCTGTGAAAATAACATTTTAAAGGAGATCATTTGAGATTTGAGGACTAACTTGAGGAAACTATGGTTTTGGCTCAACTCACTCAGCAAAAATCATTTCCAACTAGTTTACTCAGGCTGTGTAACCGAATGACACAATACGTTATATGGTCAGGCTTAAAAAAAAATACAAATCTTAAAGCTGCTGGCCAAGGTTAAAAAAAATGATATTAAAAAAACCAGTGAGAAAACTGGACTCAATGAGGTAAGAAAACAAAAAAACACAACAAACTGCTTTACAACTGCTTTTCGACTACTTGGAGATTTTTTTTTTGAAGAAAAGATGACGCTCGTATATCCTGAATCCCACGAAAAAAAAAAGAACCCGGGCTCCCCTTAACCTAAAAACTAGACAAACTAGACAGACTTTGGCCTAGTTTACTTGTATTAATTCAGCTTCATTGAATCTATTAGTCAGTCCTCCGCTACTCACTTTTACCTGGCTGTCATGGAAACTTTGCTGAACTAGTAGGACCAGATACTCGAAGCCCGCGTATTGAGGGGTGGTGCCGGCGGATCGCGTTGGGGGCATGGCACTTTCTGCAGAATCACCAGAAACTCAAATCCATGTAATTTCACGCACTTTGATACCGACCACACCTGTTGGCCAGGGGGCGGGGAGACGTGAGCCTGCCAAACCTTTCCAAACAGCAGCAATTTATTCACCGCTTTCATCGCCGAGAGAATTTTATAACATGTGTTCGGGGGCTGGTCGACTTTTGAAGGATCAACTGTTATCCACAAACAGGACGGGACATTAAGCCGCCTGAAAGTTTTGTTTTTGTTTTTTTTTAATTCGGAATCAGACGAAGATTATACGGCTGTCTCGCCAGTCTCCGACTGAAATTCGAGGATGGGGAAATTACGTCCCGGGAGCCTCTCCAACATCTGTTCCCGGGAGCTTTTTATACATCGGGATCGATCCAGAGAGGCAGTTGGTTTTGACACATTTGCGTCCTGTTTTCCAAAAATGCAATTTTGGATGAATCACGTTTTGCCCGAGACACTAGTGCCCAGCTAACATACATGTATAAGAAATCTTAACTCGAATATCCAATTCTATTCATCCATCCTCCCTTGAGTCATTTTTACTGAGAAGATACTGTTTGTGTGATCTCTAGCTTTTATAACTACTTTGGTAGATCTGGTCTTACAGGCAAACACAGGGATATGGAAACCCATTCTATGATGGAAGCTCCGTCCAGCTCAGCCTTTAATGGCCACTTTTGTCCACAGGCTGTTTAACATCATCTTTGATAAGGGTCTTGTGTCGGAGATATGCTGATTGTGGTTCTGATCTAATTAAGCCCTTGCTCTTCCTTAGGTTCTTCTATAATCACAGGGTGTAAATGATCCACCATATCCACCATATAGGTCCGCCGTCACCAGACACCATCTGGACTTTCCTCTTCCTCTTCCTCTTCCTCTTCCTCTTCCTCTTTCCTCTACCTCCTCCGGCCTTGGGGACAGAATGGAGGACTGGCTACAGGAGCTGGATGCCCAGTTGGAGGAACTGCAGAGGCTGCCGGAGGAGAACAAGGGGACAGGACGAGGTCTCGACGTCCATAAAAACTACTGTCTGAGATGCAGACACAGAAAAAAAGGGTCAGTTCCTGTCTCTGTTTATACACTTGTACTGTTCATCTGAACATTGTATAATTTAATATTTAGATATAGAGTAAATATGTGTGGAGCAGTACCTTGATGTTCTTGTGTTTTCTGTCTGTGCTGCTGACACAGTTAAGAAACTTCCATAATCGCGAGGACTCATCTTTGTTAGCTTCCCATTGGGCGACTGAAGGGAAGGACAGGAACCTGTCGACTGCCGCGGCTAAAACTTAAACTGGCTACGCTGTCGGCTCAACACAGAAGCATAAATCGGACTTCAGGGTTTCAATCAAAGGTTGATATCAGTTATATTTGATTTCCTTGACACTGTCCAGCAAGAAAAAACGTTCCATGAAGTTTGCACAAATGAATCGCAAACTTTATCAGCACTTTTTGGCCCCAGCCGCTGCCTAATTCCTACCCCAGATGGCCCAAAAGGAGGGGGCCACTTTTTCTCCTTTCCCCCCTGAGCCGCTTGATCTGAAACCATTTAGATCCGCTCTTTTTCTCTGAATAGTTTTCTGCAACTTTTTATTTTCCTGCACAACAGCAGGACAGGAAGGAAGAATGTGTGTGTGTGTGTGTGTGTGTGTGTGTGTGTGTGTGTGTGTTTGTGTTTGAGAGCTGCTGTTTGTCAGATTTCCTTCTATTTCTGATCAACTGTTGTTTCAACTTTCTATTTTTCTCCACTTCTTCTTTCATCCTTTTTTTTTTCTATACCTTCTCTTACCACTAAGCCTGTTGAGCCGTCAGCAGCTTCAGCAGCTTTTAACCAGGGCAGGATTTCATGTATCAAAGCCTAAAAAAAAAAAAAAACGACCCACCGACACAACCCTTCCCATTCACTCGCTTCTTTTCATGTAATTCAAACAGGGGCAAGCATTTAATTCATTTGGCAGTGGGTTTCGGTCAAAGGTCAAAGTCTTCACCTGTCAGTCTATATAGGTGACTGAAGCATTCTCTTATGACTCTCCCACATTATCTGCATCGTCCCAGCCATCAGCAGGTCCATATTCTCTCTTTGGGATTTTTTTCCTCCTACAGCTTTGCGTTCATGATAGAATTAGGCAACCAGGCAACACTGCCTTTCCCTCGACAGTGTTGAGGACGCTACAGGAGCAGAGTGAATGCTGCCGGACACTTAAGTGGATGAAATCGATCAGGGTTCCACGTTGGCGTTGGCATAGAAGCTGCAAGTTCCATTCAAGCAGAATCCTCATTTAAAAAAATGTACAGGACCGATTGAAACGTACGGCGTCCGCCGAGCCGCAAAACAGGTCCGGTGACAAAGATTAGACGTTTTGAAATAAAACTTCTCAAGGTTAAAAAAATATAGAGAGGAATTTTAGCTGGAGATTAGAAACCTTCAATAAATAGAAATTTCAAGTTATTCAGTTATTAGTCTGAAATGTGTTCACGATGGCAAAGTGAGAAACCGACATGAAAAAAACCCAGCAATTCGACTAAGATAACACAATGCAGAGCGATAAGTGAGATCAGACCATGATTCTGCTAAACACTCTGATTCTGTGTATGAGAGCTGCTGTGGCTCAGAGACCTTAAGCTCTGTCCAGCAGCATGTGCCCCCCCCCCCCGAAATAAAAAGGTGAAATTAAATGATCTCCTTTTGAGAAACGCATGTGGCTCGCGTGTGCGGCTGCCAGCTTCCCCCCCATCCCGTTTTATTTGAGTGTCGGGAATGAGCGCGTTGTTAATGTGCAGTAAATGTGGTAGTGAGTTGTGCTGGAGCTCAGAGGAATTAACGGGCTTGGCATTCCTCGGCGGGCTGCGAGGACTTCGGGGAGGGGGGAGGCAGGCAAGGCCACGGGGACCAGTGGGATCGCGGCGGGATGAGATGAAGCCATCGAGCCCTGTGGACGGGGCCGCATCGCTTCAGCGGCCAATAGGACAAAGAAGATATAAAAGCTAAAAGAACAATGGAGCTAATGGAGAATTGAATATAAGCAACAGTCATAGGAGAAGTTTAATGCCAAGCGATTCTCTCTTCACTATGGAAATGTGTACTTGAAATATGAAAGACATGTTTGAAGTACGAATCCCATAAATCTCATACTCAAAATTGAACAAAAATAGAGGACCCTGTTCTCCTTTTAACCCCTTTTTTCTGTACTTAAGTTCATTCAACGTGAAAAATTAAGGAAAGTGCATGGTTTTTAAACTCTTGAAAAAAGGAAAAAATAATTATTTTTTTGGAAATTCTGTACTGATGGTTTACAATCTGCTCTCCTCCTTAAGCAATACCCATGATTTTGCCATTTGTCTGTCACAAAGAGGAGGATCTGTTCCTTAAAAAGCAACTAAACGGTATCATGCAAAATACCTATTTCAATTAATAAGTTATTGTGTTGCTTAAAAGTGGAAGTTTGAAGTTATAATCTGAGCCCGAGCGGTGAAGTGTGCTGGCAGCAGCAAACCCCAAGCAGCTTGTGTAGAGTAGAAAATGAATGAATAGATAAAATTAGCTGTGACTCCTACATCCAATGACAAAAATCACCTGAATGCAAACTGGCAATCGCGCCGTCCACCCGTGAAAAGTCGAGATACGGAAAATCTGGTTGCCCTGGTGGATAAACCTCATAGCCAATGGCAGTTGTGCGCTAGGTCCTTCCCTCCGCGACTCTACCCAGGGCAACAGCGTGTCAGTAGTAGTAGATATTGGGTTTTACACTAGGAAATGCAAAGAATTAATAATAAGTCATTCATAAAAATGGAAATGTTAAAAATGACAACTATAAATAGCATCAGAACATCTGTTTAATGTTATGAAAATGTTAAAAAGCATAAATTGCGTTTTTCCATGGCTGTCATTCATCTTTTACAGGCAGTTTTTGGAAGTAGTGTCATCAAGCTTGTCTGTAATAAAATCCATGGGAAAAATCTGTAGCTCTCGAGATATTTTTCTGTTGAGCAGCTTTAATGCTATGAAGGCCGGTGACCTCTAATGTAAGAATCTAATTTATGAGAGATAAAACTTGAATATTCAGCTTATTTTAAGGAAAGAAAAACTCCTATTTTCTTATTATTGATCAAAGAAAGGCACAATTCAATCATTTGTTGATTAAAGTAAAAGAATTTTTTTTGTGATGGAGCGAAAAAAAAAAATCCCACAGGTATATTTTTGTGCAAAAAATGCCTGATAACAGAAGAATTTCGTGAAATTTCACAAAATCAGAATATGTTACCCCAACGAATTCTGCCCATCTCCAACACTGGGGACCAATGATCAATCAGCTCAATGGGATTGACCCCCTGAAGTAAACACATTAAAAGCACGGCTCTTGTCCTTAACCTTAGCCCATGTTTCCCACAATCAACACCGCTTCATACCTTCCTGTTTTCTGCCGGAGAGCTGAATTAACAATTAACTCTCGAGTCTTTGTGAAAAAGGAGGCATTTGTCGTCATTTTTTTAACAATCACTCCAGAGAAGAGAATAGGTTTTAAAAAAAAGAAAGAAGAAGAAACAGGAGGAGGAGTATGTTTGAGTACTGACGGCGATAGAGACAGCACCTCTCCACCCTCCTTTTATCCGTCATCGCTCGAGTCAGAAGCTGATATTAATCTACAGCTGTCTCGCTCTCAGCTGAAGCACATTCACACACACACACACACACACGCCATGGAGCTACTGAGAAACGGAACATATGGCTGAAATTGGCAGTCTTTTGTTTGACTCCCGTTTTCTTCCATCTCCCTCTGTCTACACCTTTTTTTTCCATATTTTGTAACTTAAAGGACATAAGGTTCATGATTTTTTTTCCAAAACCGTCATGAAAACTGTAGTCAGGTGTGATTATGAACAGCGGCAGGGGTTTACCATTGCTGCCGCTCACACCGGCCATGGAAGGATCCCATTCCTGTATAAGCGATGGTGGGCTGTCCTCATCTGGTCCAAAAAAAGTGAAACTTTATCTTAAGAGTTAATCTTTATCTTAAGATTTAATGGCCCCAGTCAGAGTTTAAAAAAAAAAAAAACAAAACAAGAGGATACTTTCCAAAGTTCGAGCCTTTTCAGCGCCAAAATACTTTTTTTTTTGTTCATATTCCACCACTGTAGCTGAACAGGGAATTCACAAATGGAAACACAAAGAAATTTCGGACTAAGAAAAAGACTAGCCCGCATTGGGCATCCAAAAAGAATGGAAAAACCTGAGGGAAAAAAAAAAAGGAAATATTAGAAAAACATTTTACGTTTGGTTGAAGTGGAAAAATCGGTGCATCAATACAAGCCAAACCTGACGGAAACCCACTAGAAACTCTGTGGAGCAATGAGGCGACTGAAACCTTTCTGAAATTAATACATGAAACAAATCAACCATATGTCCGATTTTTCTTTTAATGGTGGTGAAAGGAAACAGGCATTAATTCTCATACTAACATTTGCGCTAATTTTGGGTCGAAAACGGGCTACGTACTGTTTAAGCCTCATATTAGCTTTAGAAAAAAGCAAAGGATTAATGCTTACAGCAAGAAAAATCTAGATCAGTGTTTGTTACACCTGACTTTTTATAATTAAATCTGTGACATTTTGTAGTTTTTCTATGGTTTTCAATGAGGAAAAATATACCTGATTCAAATTCATAGTTTTTTTTTAATTTAAGAATCAAATTCCTTTAAAAGTTTGCCAGTAATTTAAAAAGTGTTCACAACCAATAATGCATGACTTTAGCTACATGATGTCAAGAAAACACTGTAGCCCTTTGTCCCAAATACCTTTTTTTTTTTTTAAATTGCTGTCACGTAAAAACACATTTTCCAGTGTAAGAGATGGGGTCAAACTACTTGTTTTGTGGAAAAAATTTATTATCTGCAGCAAACATGAAGCTTCAGCCAACTGAGTTGGATAAATCAAGATGGTTATCTTCTAAAGTTACGATCTTTTTTGCACTATCCTCTCACTGCAGCTCAACAGGGAATAATTTTGGAAAGAAGAAATGGAATTCAATGTGAAAAATACGAGCTTCTCCGGATGAAAAATACCCCACAGAAAGTTTTTGTGTTTCGCTTTTGTTTGTCTGAAATTGATTTACTAGAATAAGGCTTCAGATAATTTTGATAGAGGATTATGTTCATTATTCACGGGGGAAATTGCAGTTGAATAAAGAAAATATTTTCTAAAGGAAAAATTTTACAATCACATTTCTTTTATGCAAAATGCTTTTTAGCAGCCGTGAAAAGACACCCACTCCTTTGGCTGTGTTTCTTTGTCGGAGCGTTACAGATCAGGACACACACCTGTCCTTAATATAGACCACACCCAGGGCTGTGGGATAACATTTGCAATCATGGCAATAGATCACACCTGTCTACTTCCTGGAGCAGAGCCACGCGATACCTCACACCTGGCTACGAGGGATCCCTCAAAAAACCGACAGCTACTACTACACCTAATTAGAGAACAATTGTAGTATTTTGACTAAATACATTTAGAACTAGTGAAAACCATCAGACCAGAAGACTGGATGGTGAATGAACTGATTCCCTTCAGCAGGTGTCTTATAGTTTTTCGCAACGACGCCTAATTTTAATTTGAAAAGATTCAACTGTGACGTTCCCCTGCATGGCGTGACTGCCGGGGTCAAAAATCCTTGTTTTTTGGGGGTGGGGGGTGTGTATTTGTGTTCTCCGGCTCTTACAAAATGTGATTATTATCATGTGGTCGAGGTTTCTCGTTTCAGCGCACGAAAGATTTGTTGATACAGTGACAACAAGAGCTTGAAGTCTTGGAGCACGGAGCCATTCCCGAATCCAAGTCCTCATCCCGATCACGGATCCGCCCGAGTCTCTGACATTTTTCTGAAGTTTTTATTAAATTTTTCTAGGTTTCGCCCACACTAATACAGGAGGGGTGTATTGATGTGTTTGACGGTTGCAGTTTCTGCGCGTCATGGCGGTTTTCCTGATGTTTGTGCACCGTTTCCTTCCATTTGATCCCTTCTGACATGTATTTATGTTTTTTTTGTATTGTGATTTCCTCGTTGCTTTCTGTGCTGAATTATCCTCAGTTTTTCGTGATATGTAGCAGTTGTATATTTTCACATTCGGACCTTGGGGCTACAGTTTCAAACCGCATTTCCCATGTGTATTTGCATGGCAGAGCACACAGGTGTGTTTGATTAGACGCCATTTTGGTTTCCCCTTGTCAACATTTGTCCAGCTTTATTATGAGATAGTTGCATATGCTCTAAGGTTTGAGGAGATCTTTATTCTCCACATTTGATTTTTTTTTAGTTTGGTTGGGGGAGGGGGGCATTTTTGGACATCAGCATTCTGTTGTCAGCTGCGTCATTTAAAATTAGGAGAAATTTAAAAAAACTAAGCCCCGAATTCATAATTTAAAGCAGGAGCTACTCCAGAGGGTTTTGCCAAACAGCTGTTAATGAATTTATTTACAAGTAAACAAGTATTGTTGTTTTGCTACGGCTGTTCTCACCTCTGCAATGTAAAAAAATTGTAGCTCTAACACTACAGGGAAAATATACACATATCTCCTGGCATTTTCAAGTTTTATGCCACTCGTGTCAACACCAAAATCTGCAAATGTTATGAAGGGCAGGAGAAGCTTTTTAAAGCCTGGATATACTAGCTCCTAGCGAAGCTTGTCCTCACAAGCAGGTCATTTCAGCCCGGGGAGCTTCTGTCAACGTGGTACTGGCGCTTTCGGACAGTTGAAAGCCAAGATACTGCAGCCAGGGACGATGTCTGAAAATGTGGCAACACAGGATTTTAAAAGCCAAGTGACACAGATGGAACTAGCAAAAAATAAAAAATAAAATGAAAGGAGGGTTTTATTTGGTGCTGTGAAAATATGCAGGTTTTTTGTTATAACCCAGAAAATCGTTTTTAAAATCCTATGGTAAAAAAAAAGACTTTAAGCTGTTAACAAGCACCATAGAAGTGATAATATGCTGCCTAGCCTGTCTCCTCTTGTGAAGAGGAGGATTAAAAAGGACAAGGTTGAAAGCCGATCGTTCTTTAGAGCGTTTTGATGTGGCAGGTAGGTGTCGAATCACCCGAGGCGGAAAGTTCCCGCGACTCTGGGCGCGGACAAAACCGGGTCCCGGGGTAGGCGAGCTCGAATGTGGCTGCGGCGTGACCAGGGTTTGGCCACAAATGGCGTTGAAAACGCCGGTGACCCAGAAACGAGCAGCCAAGCGACTTTTTATCAGCGGGGTCGAGAGCTATCAGATGTCCAGCGGTGGACCTGAACTGTGGGGAACGCGAGAAAAACACCATCCGGTTAGTTTTAGTTTATTCCGGACGTTTAGAATTATGGCGGGTGGAGTTGTGCTTGGAGTTTTCTCACCAAACTCGATAAAAGAATCATTAAAATTAACAAGGGGTCAAGAAGAGAAAGGAAAAGGAAATTTTAGTCCGTATACATCCTGACAAAGTAAGTGGAAACACCCGTGTAGGTAGAACATGGAGGGACTTTAGGGTTCTTATTTCTTCACATTGTGTTTTTCAGTGCTGTTTGTTGGTTGACAAGATATCTCGACATCAGAATTCAATAAAAAACTAAACTTTCGCACCATGGACACAACCACCTCTGTCTGCATTTTCAACAGCTTTTCAACAATGAAAATTCCATAATTGCTGATAATCTTGCGTAGGGGAAAATTTTTAAAAATAAAACACAAACACGTTGCTTAAAGTTTTATTTGAAATTTGCCCTACGTAAGATTTCCTCATTGAAAAGATGTTGAAAACGCAGTCAGAAATGGTCGTGTCTGTGTCTGTTGGTCACTTTCTCGGGCATTGGTGGAGACCAAAACGAGGCTAAAACTGAGTGACTTAAGTTCATTGGGTGGCCAGAGATATCTCCAAGTGAATGATTATGGTGCTCCACAAGTGCTAGATGTATAAAGTAAGCAAAAGTTTGCCACAATTTTGCCATGCCCACAAAAAAAATTCATGACATTTCATCATTGTGTTAACAAAAACATTTCAGTTATTGCAATTTTAACAATAAGTAAGTGAACTTAAAAGCCTAAGCAGGGATGGTGCTGAAAATTAGCTCCAGCTAGTTATGCATTTTCCTCCTGTGTAGTTAAAAAAAACAAAGAACAACAAAAACACACACTCGCCTGCTTTTACGAACCACAGTTGGCGACCTAAAGAGGGCGTAGCAATTATGACGGCAGCAAAGGAAGAAAGAGACGTCGTGTAAAGGACGACAGTCCGTGCGAGGAGGTCAGGGTGGATGGGCGGGTCAACAAAACACAGGGCTTTGACAGAGGAGGCCACCGTTTCCTGTCTGGAAACCGCTGGTCAACGCTGGTTCTTTATCCACCACCACCACTTAACCTTAAACACGTGTGCTTTGTTATTGTAACCACGATGACGGAGGTCTTCCACAACCGTGGGGTGCGAAGTTCAACCCAAACCACGACCTTCTCCAAAAGCTAACCAAACCGTGACCGCTCCACAGCCTCCACCATGCGCTTTATTATTATAACCGTGATGAGAAGGTCCGGTTACGCTGTGCCGCTGCTCGCGCCCCCGTGGGTCGTGTCCCCGTGGGTCGCGTCCGAGAATAGGGGGGAAAAAAAAACGTCCTACGTGGCAGTTGGACGACTCGTGACCTTTTTTTTTTCTTCTTCTTTACCCTGCATGACATCTATAGCGCTGCTTCTCCCATTGTATCCTTGTTTCTGGTTTGTCCGTTAAATAAAGAAACTGCGAGTATTACGGGATTGTAGCATAACCACCAGCCAAACAGTGCTTTATTTACTCAGTAGTAAAGCTATGTTGTTAGATTCAGACCCCCCCCCTCTTTTTAGCCACCGCCTTTGACAAAATGTCAGAGCAGCCGTCAAGCGGGGGGCCGAGTGGTGCCCATGCTTTATAGTTTCAGGCGTACAGCAAGTACATACAAAGACTTTACACTGGAGCGAGATCGACAAAAAAAAACAAACAAACAATACTTTAGGCAATATATTAATATATTCACATAGAACACTGCTGCATGCTGTGACTTTCTGATTTACAGTAGGTGTGTGTGTGTGTGTGTGTGTGTGTGTGTGTGTGTGTGTTTAAGAGATGAAAAGAGATGGCAAAGTAGTTTATATCACAGTTTTACATGAAGGGCTGCAGCATCAGTTGTGTAGAGAGCTGGTCCACACACAAACGCACACACTATCAAATGATTGTTACACTATACTTAAAAGGACCTTCGTTGGCTATATTGATTTCCTATTGGTTAAAACGTAACTTCTTGACCTTTATTTTTAATATGATTCTTTAAAAACCCATCAAAAACAAGTGAAATGAAACAGGTAACTAAATATTGTCTGTAGCCAAAAGGTCATATTCTTTGTCTCTACGCCTTGAACTCTTGTGTCCTAACTGTGCCTGTATGAATAGTACTTGGCAGGTTTTCTCCCTGGTTCATTCCTGCAGTACAGACATCGGGAGATGCGATAAACCAGTTTCCAGTCATCACTTATTAGTTTCTTCTGCGGAGGCTTAACATGTAACGGCAGCCTTCAGAGGCTCCTGTCGGCTAAACGGGACTAACGAGACACTTTTAGGCCTGACTGACGCTGAAAGACTCGCTATGAACGGACTGAAAACTTTAGCTAACCTGGCAACATAGAGGCTGCGTGCAAAACATTGTTCAACACTGTTACACTGGTACTCTCCCAATTTAAAAAAAAGAATATCTGACCTTTTATGAACACATAATTATCTGGTATCTCAAATATAAGATCACCCCTGACTTTTTCCAAACCTAACTTCCGGAAAAAAATACTGACTAATATTTGGGCTTATACGAACATTTCAGCAGAATCCCCATAATAGCAGATTTGTTGCTGTAGATCCTTTGTCGTACTTTTGAACCTAGAATTTGAACTTTGAGGAAACCATCTTGACGGCGCCGGTCTCTTTTGGTCCGGCCTCTGTAAACGGAGCGCAGAGAGTCAGTTCGCCGGAGTCGCGCTTGTTTTTGTCTGGGTGGTGTCAGCTCCACCACGGTCGGCCCATTCGCAGCTGTGGGGCTACTAGCGTTCAATGGTGTGAGAGCAGGCACGTGACACGGATCTGCATGTGTTGTCCGTAACAGAGAGGAATCTCCAAGGACGGAAAACACTGTCACAAAGTTGTTTCAGAGCAAACCCCGACCATATTCTTCATAGTTATTAAAGGGTACGTGTCACAGGCGTAGAGACAGGAGACAATATCAGACCGCAAGGTGTGATTCATTGGTTTTGGTCTTTCCAAGAGGATTTGTTGATTTTAAAAATAAGATAATCCCTACATTTAAACATTTAATACTCATCTAGACCTGCTTTAATCCCAGTTCTCCAGATCCTAAAAATTCAGTGGCCCATAGGCATAATGACATCAACAAAAACGAAATATTCCTCATCTTTCTGTGCTGAAAAAAAAAATTGGTCCTTTTGAGTATAGAAATAGACACATGGCCTGAGCACACATACACACAAACAATTACAATTTGACAGGTGTGTGTGTGTGTGTGTGTGTGTGTGTGTGTGTGTGTGTGTGTGTGTGTGTGTGTGTGTGTGTGTTTGTGTGTCTTCTGCTCACTTATATCACACCAGTTGTCCCAGTAGGGCAGGATACAGCTCACACTAAATGCTCCCTTTATTAAGTTCATAGGCCTGGCTTGAACACTGCACGGGGGGGGGGCTCTGTCCCATGTGTGTGTGTGCGCATGTGTGCATGTGTGCGCGTGTGCATATGTGCGTGTGTGCGTGTGTGTTTGTGTGCTGCGTTGAAGAGCAGTTGTCGTTGACAGCTGCAGGGGAGCAGGCGAGAAAGAGTCAAGTGGCTTCAAATAGCCGTCGTTCTCCTCATTCATTAGAGCGACCCCCCCCTCTCTCTCTTTCTCTCTCTCTCTTCCATTGGTGTCAGGCTTTATATTTCTTTTGTTGACACAGTCATAGAGTTTCTTTTTTTTTTTCCCACCATAAAATGTCCAGAACCAGAGGGTTCTGCCTCGGGCCGAAGACCGGTCCGCTCCGCAGGTCGAGCTCAGGGATGGCGTGGTGGGGATGGTCGCTCCGGTCGGCACCACGCCGCCGCTGAGGTCGGCGCCCTCTCATCAATGCATCTGCCTTGGCGGTATCGTGGCGGCAGGTTAAAGGCTCGTTTCACCCAAATCTCTCCTAAAAGTCTTACTACAAGTCAGTGACACGTGACATTTTGACACAGGAAAGTGTTTGCTCCACAACTGCTGTGGCAATTTGTTTTGTTTTGGTTATGTTTTGTTGTGTTTTCTTTGTGCATTAAAAAAAAAATTCCAGTCAAATATAAATTTCTTAACACCTTTTTTCTAGACAGCTGTTCTTGTCTCATCTGTGACATCAGTTATCATTGTGTAACATAACCACTGACTAATACGACTAAAGCAGGTGTCAATATTTCACACTCAGCATGTCTGGGTAGTTTTGTATTTTTGTTTTATTTTCCAAATCATCCCAGTTAAAACGACGCTATCATGTCGGATATCAGGGAAATCTATGTAACAAATATCCACTGTCTTGAATTAAAAGGTGCAGGTTCTGCATGTTGCCGGCTACCGTGGCTCCGCCCATCCCCCCTCTCGCCTACATCCTCTGTGTGTTCGCCGCCGGACCCAGGAATCAGGAGCTCTCCGGCCGCAGCGTCATCTTCCGGCAGCTAAAACTCGCCCGAAGCCTCGGTCGGAGACCAGTGCATCCACCTGACCCTGGCTTTCTCTGATTGGTCAGAAGGACGATGGCGCAATCAAAAAATTAAAATTTAGAGGGGAACATATCGCTGCAAAGAAGCCATCCACATTAAGATCTTGTTTTGAAGCATTTTTCAATAAAGAAAATTAGAAAGAAAGTTATGTAGTCTAGCATAAAATTAGGGCTGCAACTAACTTCAGAATCTATAAATCAATCCATTATTTTTCAGTTGACTGACTTGTTAGGTGTAAAACGTTAAAAAAAAAAAATAAATAAACGGAGGAAAATGTCTGAGCCCGAGGTAATAAATCTTGTTGCTTGTTTTTCCAAAAGTTCAAACCCCAAAACTATTAAATCACAGAAACGGAGGGAAAAAGAAACAAATCCTCGCGTCTGAGAGGCTTTTTGTTTAGTGCCTGACAAAAAACTTAAATTTTCTGTTATATTCCTTTCTTTTCTTTTCTTTTTTTTAACTTAAGTGACTATTCAAACTGAGGATCAAGACCCGCAACATGTTGAAAACAACGGTCAGTGGATTGAGACACCGTTTTTATCGTAGAGAGAATATAAACACGATGCGGTCATTATAGGTTATGCACTGCTGAGTGTAGAACGCTGTGACTCTGGCATGATAATTAACTCCTGAAGGAGAAAAATCCAAGACTTAACAATATTTAGTGTTTTATGAGATTCTCCCGGAGCCCGTCTCACTCACCTATTTTAATCTTTTTTCTTTTTTCTTTTTTTTGCAGTTGTCAGCAGCTCCCCGGCTTCATTTGTGCTTTGGATTTGAAGCCGGCTGCAGCCGTATAGTAAATCAAGAGGATTTAGCGTGAATAGGGACATTTTAGAGTCGATTCTTTTTTTTTTCTGTACATGGCATGGATTCGGGAAACAGCTGAAATGGAAAAATCGTGATGTGAATATATTTTTTGGTGTCATTAGAAAACCCATGCAAAAAGGGTTAACTTTTTTGACTGTGGCCCTCAAGTAGAGACAGAGAGGGACATTTGGGTCGACGTTGAACCGATACTCCAGTAAACCAAAGTGTTTCGGGCTCCTCCCGCCTTTTTCCGCCTCCTGCCAAATTCTTTGCCGCGCGACCTCCTTCGCACCAACGTGGCCCTCTTTTTTTTTTTTTTTTTTTTTTGCCTCCAGCCATAACACACTCCCAGTGTCTGCAGCCCAGTTGTCCCAGTGAGGCAAGTCCTGCCAAGTCCTCCAAGAGAGCTCGTCTTTGGAGTTTCGGCGGCACATGTGTCTCTGTCCGTCTGTCCCCCCAGAACCTTTTTTCCCCCCCGGTTTCGGAATGTTGTCCCTGCCTGTTAAACGGGAGCACAAAGAGCCCCGTCTTTGTCCGCATCCGCCGAGATCGGATTCTCTCGCTTGTCTCTGCGAGTCCACGTTTTTCTGTTTTTTGTGTTTTGTTTTTTTTTTTCCATGCCCCCGGCTTTGTATCCAGCTCAGCTCAGCAGGGCTGCGCTGCCGCCGCCGCCTCCGCCTCCGCCACCGCCGAGGCCGCCGCCGCCGCCGCCACCGCACAGTCCACCGTAACACAGAGCTGCAAGCAGACCAGAAGCCATTACAGCACAAAACCGCCGTCAGTCTCTCTGTCAGTCCCCCAAGTACAGCAGCATGAGCAACAGAGTAGGAGAGCAGGACTTGAGGAAAGAGTGCTACATCTGAAGAAGGAGAGAAGAAGGGAGGGGATGGGGGGTGGCGGTGGTGGTTAGGGAGTAGGGGGGTGTATCTGCAGTCTCTAAAACCAATACAGGTCCTTGCTCTTATCCTGTGCCTGCAGACCTGAGAGAGTAGGAAAGAAAGGAAGGAGGAAAAGAGAAGAGAGGGCAGTGGAAGAAGAGAGCGAGAACGAGAAGATTAGAAAAAAAAAGAGGAAAAAGAAGCAAAAAACGTCCCGTTGATAAAAGCAGGGAGGGAACTGCCCGGGGCAACGGGGGGGGGGCTGAAAGCGAGACTGCCGGGGAAAAAAGGAAGTTGACAGCTGGTGTTAAGGTGCCGATTGACAGTCAGTTTGTTGGTTCAAACCACTTGTGGTAAGTTGAGCCGAGGCAGAGAAATTGAGCTTTTCTTTGTTTTGTTTTTTTTTGTTTTTTAAATTCGCTTCTCCCTCCCACAATAATTTAGATTATCATTTAATATGATGCTACCAGTTACAGGGAGAGAAGGGAACTTTTTTTTTTTTTCATTCCAGCCAAAACGCCACAGCAGCTCGTTCTTTAGTTTCTCTGAGGGAACTGGGCCGGGGGTCGAACATCGGCCCGGGCGGGCGAGAAAGTTTCATCATGTCAACGTGGATCGGAGAAAATCCATAAAAAAAAACACACACACACACACACACACACAACACAAATTAAAAAATTCTCTAAGGTGACAGAGGTCATCATGAGTTGGATTTTTATTTCCACATCTTTTGGCTGTTTTCACAGATGGTTTCCATCTATTCACAGTCAAACTGTATTGTTCAAATCTATGACTACAATTAAAATTCTTATAATTTTTAGAAGTTGCACGTTGCAAACTTTTAAACACATGAAATCACAGAGATTTTCATGCTTCATTCCTGAACGATCTCCCAATTTTTTTTTCCAGTTGATAGACTCAAAGTAAATCTAGCTTCAGATTCTTACACTTCATAGATATGCTTGTTCTCTATCTCTTAATTCACCAATATCAGTTACCAGTATCAATCAGACTGTGATGTACCCTCAATAGAGACTGTGGCACATCAGAAAATTTATGTCGATCGAATGAAAACAATTTATAAACAATGTATTAACAATGGTTGAACTGTGTTCTCAGTAAATTTCATGTCTGTAATAACTTCCACATGTCTCTCGAGGGGATTAACAGCTGTATTTACACCTTAGGTTACTATAGTGCTACTTGAGTCTGAGTGGAAAACCTCTCATCAGATTCAATGGAATAAACCACAAAGATAAATCTACTTGAGACCCCCCCCCCCCCGAGCCCATGAGGACTATTAAACTGCCCCAGACATCCTCGGTACACTGCGAATTATTGCAAGGTATTGGAACACCTGCACCTACCTACAAACTGACTTGGCCTGAATATTTAACAATACCTGTGTCCACGTTGAGCCCGATTTCTGCTCCGGCGAAGCTGCCGCTCCAGCTGGAGCCCGAGCCCGACTCCCCCTTCCCCCTGAGGTCACAGGGCGAGGCGCTGGGACCCGGCACCGAGCCGCCAGACGCCAGCCGGTGGTGAGGCCTCACCGACGGCACCAGCAGCGAACCGTAGCGTGGGTCAAACGCCGTGCTGTACATCTCGTGGACGCCCGGACGTGGGTACGCCGAGCCCTGGCCGCCTATGGCACCCCCTAGCGAGTAAGGTGGGTGGTGGTGGTGGTGGTGGTGGTGGTGGTGGGATGGGTGCCAGGCGTCGGGGCCGGGCTGGTGGAGGTGGCTGTGCAGGGAGGCGGAGGAGTACGGGTCCCCGGGGAAGGAGAGCTCTGTGTGGGGGGCTGACAGGGCGCTGCCCAGCGTGGAGGAGACCGACGGCTGGTAGGAGCTGTTCCAGAAAGAAGGAGGGAAACTCCGCTGGCTCATAGGGAATGATCCGTCTGAGGGGGCACAAATCCACAGGTTGGTTTACATAAACAGTAACTAGTCATAACCTAAAGTAATTAGAGCACATTCAGGTTTAAAACTTGACTTAGAAGGTTCATTCTTGACAATGGGAAAGGCAGTTTGACAAGGCTCACTTCCTTTTATATTTTCCCCAAGTTTTCAGCCTATTTCCTAATTTGTGAACCTGATTAAAAGGTTCCAGTGCTTAGGTTTTAATTGGATCTACTGGCAGAAATGTAATATAAAGTAATGTTCATAATTAACGTTAGTGTATAAATACCTGAAACTGGGAAGCGTTCTGTTTTCATTGGCTTAGGACAAGCCGTCCATATCCACATAGGGAGCGGGTCCTCTTCCACGGAGCATATTGAACCACCATGTTTCTACAGTATCCCAGAGGGGACAAACCAAACACTGGCTCTAGGGGGCACCTTTCATGTTTTTATGTTACCTGAGGGTCACTAGGTTCTCCTACAGGCTTGGAATGGGCAGGGTTAAGGGGGAGAGGGGTTGCAATGTAAAACTTCCCCCCAGATACCATTGAATCCGACACACTGGTCCTTTTTAAATGTGTCTTACTTACACCTAATTTTGCAGAACTAATTAGAAATGAACTTCAAATATCCTGACAAAGTTTTATTTGACTGTGGGTCAAAAAATATCAAGCAATTGGAGGACCTCGCCTTGGTGATGCAGGAAATTGAGATGAGCATTTGTCAGAATTTTCTGACATAAAGATAACTTCTTGAATTAAAGAATGATTTGCAAATTAATGGATAAATGAAATAACCCTTAGTTGACGCCCCAGAAGTGACAGACACAACTTTGTGGTCAGACATCAGAAACTTGGAAATGTCCAGATAAGAGGGAGCATGACGTGAATGCAGCTTAGAGCGATATTTTTTGGGTTATTGTTCCAAAAACTCTTGGCCAAGCAATGATTGGCCGAAACGCTTAAAAATTTATTGGCCTTTTTATTTTTTTAAAATTCTGATTGGAACAGTTGCAAGATTACAAAAAAGGCGGTAAGAGTTCAGAAATGGCCATGGAAGGAAAATGAAATTAAAAGCAAGTCTGGCTCTTAACTAAGGCTTAGTGATTCACATTTGGTTTATCAAAAGATTGATGGGGGGGGGGGCAAGGACATTTAAGTAATCCTACAATGATTTTCCTTTTTAAATGGTCCCTTTATATTTATATAAACCACTAAGTCTGAGCACCTGCAGGGACACAACTTAAACTCAGCATTATTTCTGATCGATATTACTTCTGCAGCCGACAGATCGGTAATGAAGTATCACCAGTTAAAGCGAGAGGGTGCCTTGAGCACAGAGCAAAAGTCAGCGAGAGCAGCAGCGCCACTGAAAGGAATAGGAAAAAAACAATGTTTCACGGGGATACTTTTAAATTCGATATTGATCTAAATTATTTAAAGACCGTTTTTACATTTTTGTTGAAAATATGCAGAAGTCCACACCAAAAATAAGTACAAAAACAAACCCATTTTACACCTCCCTAATCTGATAAATATATATCACTTCAAATAACTAAAAATTAGTTATAAAAGTAGTTATACAGTCTTCCTCAATGAACGCAACACATAAACATGTTGCTTACTCTGTGTATTTCATATATTTTAAATAACAGTTATTTAAACAAACTAGTAATGTTGTTTGACTTCTTATCACCATCCACCCCCCCCCCCAAAAAAAACCCCAAGGTCAGCAGGGAGACTGTCGACCAAGTGAAACAAAACACACGTTCTCTCTCTTCTGTCGACATGAGCGGTGACGTTTAAAATACAGTAGCACTCACAAGAATGTAGGAAAGCTGAGGGTCATAAAAACACTTTTCTCCAGCACTGATATGGTGAGGGGGGGGGCAGCAGAACGACAAAATACGAGACCAAAATATATAAGCTGATATATTTACATGTTAATAATGTTTCTACCAATATGATCCAATTCTGAAACATTAAGGAAATTTTGCAGTTTATTGGTCACCTATTTGTAGAATTGAGTCATCAACAGTAAACACTTGACCTCGTCTTTTGCTCCTGACACATTTTCGTGAGTTTTTTTTTTTTTTTTCAGAGGTTTTCTGGGGTACAGAGTTTTGTTGTCCAAAAATGATCTGAGTGCTGCTTCTGAGATCGGTCTCCTCTGGTATAGAGACACCGAACAGCTGCGCACAACTGGAAACATCAGCTTTAAGTCCAAATGGGCACCTGCTGTCAAAAAACTGACATCTGTGAAAATCTGCAGCAGAAACTGAAGCTTGCGATTTTTTGGATCCCCGACTTTTTACTTTGATTTAGTAAATACAACTGCTGGTTTTTCGTGCAGTTATAGAAGTTCTTCTCCTTTAAAAAAAAAAAAAATCTCGTATTTAATCAAGAATCAGCAGGTGGAAATCTCACAAGAGAAAAGGACAAACTTGTCAAATCCTGGGAAATTACCTTGGCTCTTGACAGCCTCAGTCCACCAATGTCAAAATCAGAGAAAAGGGAAACAAAGCACAAAACAGTAGGAACCAAATATATGGCACCAGGGTTTCCATAAAAACATTCAGGCATTTTCCTGGTGGTTCACTGGCGAAATTTAGCATCGTACAACGGTCAGGATGCGTTTCCATACTGACATAAAGAGTATGCACACACACACACACACACACACACACACACACACACACACACGTGCGCACACACACCTCTCTCGGCCTTGTGGCTGCTGGAGGCTGGGTACGCCGTCGTCTGGCTGAGTGCTCGGCTGAAGTGTTCGTCCACCACGGCGCTGATGTCGCCCTGGAAGTACGTGAAGAGGACGCAGCGCGAGCTCAGGTACTCGGCTCCCGGCGGCAGCTCCTTGTCCTCCTCCTTGATCGCCGGGGGCCCCGGGGGGCCGAGCCGGCTGCCACTGTCCTGGGGGTCTTGCATTTTGGAATACAAGGCCAGTTTCTAGGGGGGACACGCAGACGTAAACTCTATATGTCGATAACTTAAGAAACCATGGGGGGAAAAAAGAGGATCTAGTCGCTCGTTTTTTTCATAGATGCATCAAATTTATTTTTATCATGTGACATCTGACATTTAAACCCCATAAAAAAATTATTCTCTGGAATTTGCTTTCAGGACACAACAGGTGTCTAAGTGAGACACATAAATCCATAAGATACTTATAAATTAACCCAAGTGTGTGGTGTTTATCTGCAAATTAAAAATAATGCTTTGATCAACAACCATATGAAATAGTGCACCTTCCTTTTTAATGTACCAACATGTCACTACATACATTGACACAGTAATAACCTGCAAAGCTTTGTTGTCTTTTTTTATTTTTGTATAATAACTAGCACTAATTAGTGCTACACGGTGACTGACAAAAACCTACAAACTCTTTCACTGCTTTCTTTTACTATTTTTAAAAGAATGAATGATGCAATAAATAGAATAATCCAGATTGTGGTGTTGAAACTATATGAAATTGCTTTAAGGTACATTTGCACATAGATTTTAAGTAAAAAAAAAAAAAATCCATGACACATAATAATGACACATAATAATGACACATAATATGACACATGTATTTAACAAACGATAGATAATAATTGATCAAAACTGACTAAAATTAATCGTTGATCAAAAAATGTAGCAAATAAATAGTGGTAAAATATATATAAATAGTGGTGTGTAGCATGAGTGGATCCTGAGTCCGTCCCGCTGACAAAGTGAGTTATAACACTATGTGAAATATGCCTGAATGTTGACTGAGATGTTTTAAGAGAGTGAAAAAAAAAACAAACAAACAGACAAACAAACAAACAAACAAAAAACCCAACACGCCTTTTTTAACAGGTCCGCGAAGGCCGCACGAAAAACCTGCCGCGCCCCGGTCACGGACACGAATGCGTCGCTCAAAGAGTAAAAATCCAAAGTTTAAGTTTTAATGTTTCACAACGGATCCGATGAACGTACCGAGAGAAGGGATATTAACGGGGGGACGTAATGACATGTCACTGAAAATTAAATCCAACACTGAATGTTTAGTTCAGAGTAAAATTAGAGAAGGGATTTAATGTTTAGGCGCATTAATACTCGTTGTTGTTCCACCTCTTAAACAAAAAATAGGCGCAGTGAACTATGTGATACGTGAAATCCATCAGTTTCGAACCTGGATAAAAGCTGCCAGTGCGACGGTTCTTCCAAAAAAGAAGTAACGATAAATATTTACTTGTTTACTTTTCTAAAATGAGGCTTGAGAGACCGCGAGGAAACGACCTGTCCGCGGTTTTCTGACGAAAAAAAAGACCCTTATCTCAACCTGGAGAAAAGATTTTACTAGCGATGCGGACGCGGGCGGAGGGAAGCGGCGACCCGCAGGAAAGTTGGAGCTTTACGCGCTTTACGCGCTGGATGAGCAACTTTCTGCGTGGAGCGCACTCATGTCCATGCCTTGCGTTTCGGAGGCTTTTAGGTGTCGATCAACTGGCTGTTTAACCTGTTTGTTTTTAGATATATAGCGGATACAAAGTGGTTTTAATGGCTGTAGGTGGTACATAAGTAAGAGACTATCCATCGCCACTGGCTCTTTGGGCAAAAGTAGCTGATTATTGTGCTTTATTAGCACGGATTTAAGTTTTAACAGGCGTTTCTGAGGATTTTTAAAACCAAAATGTAACAGCTCTCCGTACATTAAAGGTGGTTTAAAGTCTCTAGTTTGGAGAGAAGTGGTGCACGGGCTGGTTTAACGAAGCGCAAAAACGATCCGTACCTGGTGGTGATAGGGGCTGTAGGAGCTGAAATAAGGCTGAGGACCAAACACTTGGTACATCACATCCAGGCAGCTCATGGCGGAGAAAATCACGGAGAAGGACCAAGCCTCATCGGGAGAGCGCGGAGGGGGGCGGAGGAGGAGGGGGGTACGTCCAGACGCGGGGAGGAAGCGGTAAATCCCGGCCGCGGAGAGTCTCCGTCTCTCTCTGCTCCGCGCTCTTTACGCACTGGACTGCGGCCGGGACGCAGCGGAGGGAACCCCCTCCCCTCCAACCTCCAGCCTCCTCCTCCTCCATCACCCCCCCCCCCACACACACACACACACAAACCCAGCCTGACGCCTCCCTGCCACCAATCAGAGCCCGAGGTTCCACCTCTGCCTTAATGGACTTCTTTTTTTTTTTAATTAAAAAAAAATGGAAATATTATAATATCAGAAGCTATAAAAAAAAATATCTGCTTCATCCGTGGTTGCTTTAATATCTCAAAACATCTTTAATGATCCGATAATGTCGAACCTCACATGAGTGTTGTGCCTTCACAATTATATTCTGTGTATTTTATTGTGCACCCTTGCAAAGCCCTATCCCACACATCACCAATATTTTTCTTTCACATCTCTTCTTATTTCAGTCTAGGATTTCATCTGATAATGTTGGTTTTTTTTATATGAGGTATTTGTAATGTTACAATGTGCTTCTGAATTGACTCACCTACACTAAGCTTCAAGTTAAATCTAGAGCATAAAAGTTTATTCTTGACCTTGGGAACAATAGTGCGGAGAAAAAAATACTCTTTAACTTAAAGGTTGACTTGTCGTCTTCTCTGGAGCTTTTAAAACACATTTACAGTGAAACCACAATGCCACACAAGATTAATCTAATATAATGGAAGTTAATTAATGGAAACCTGATGTGGCTCCACTTGTCCTCAATCCCTCATTAATTTTATTTTAATGTCTTGGTCCTTTTAAAGGTCATTTTCAGCGTTTTTTTTACAGGGTGTGTCAAGAAGTCTTGGACTTGTCCCCAGGTCGTCTCCAGGTTGTCTCAGGTTCAGGACAGATCGAAATTAGAATTTTGTAAGTGTGATTGCAATTCTGAATGGGGGCATAGATATTCTCATCTATTATAGTTATTATAGGTTTGAAATTTAATGTATTCCTATGATACACAATATCAGATATTACACTTGTGGTTCCCAGTGTTCCCATCGAAACTCCCTATCAGATCAGCTCAAGCGCCTCTTCAACGACACCCCTCTTCAAGCTTCACATGCATTATTATTTTTCGATTTTAATCCTGACAACGACACATAATGATCCCGGATTTGTTAGTGTTACGGGGCCTATCTTGTGTGTTTTTTTTTTCCTGCTTGGATGTAAGAAATTTGACATGTCTGTTCGTCCATTATTTCATTAAAGGCGCTGTATGTAGGTTTTTGCTATCGCTACATAGCCAACGTTAGCGTTAACAGCTGTTTACTTATGAGTCTTGAAGAAAAGTTGCGAGTTCTGCATCAAACTTTGCTCCTTTACTCGCCAGCAGCCGCCTCCAGCGGTGGAAAGCAACAACCAGTGTTAACTCTTGTTTTGTTTCTTTTTCCATCACTTCCTTTCTGCTACTGAACTTAGCATGCTAACCAGCTAGCCTGACCCAGTCGCTAGCTGGTTATTTTCCGATAGCGAGTCACCGTAGCATCCGGTCTGTTCTCAGTCAGACGTGAGAGGCTGAAGAAGCAGCGCCGCCCGGAGGACGTCTTCTAACCCCATGTCTTGTAAACGCCAGCGACCACGTTTGGTTGCTGAGAAAACATATAGCATCCTTTTCTTTTTCTTTTTTTTTTGAATCAACATTTTGTTTTTCACCTCTCCGTTTGGGAAACTGAGGCTTGCTATCAATTTATCATAGGTGGCAGTTTATTGTTTTTTATTACAATAGATATACTAATGATCAGCATCATACTGATTTGTAGCACAATTGTGAATCCGTTTCCCACTTAAACACAAATTTGGGAGTATTTTCCAATTTATTCACAATGTCCATTAAATTAGTGGCATACTTTTTAAAGGAGTGGAATTAGAACCAATTATCAAATCAACCCAATACTCACCGATATAGGGTCAAGTAAAGAGAAGCCAATTGTGATTATGAAGCCACAAATATGAATCAAATTTGATGCTCAGTCAGAAAATTGGGAATGTCCTCATGTAACTGACAAGTTTCATCAACTTAACAAGTGATTTAAAATTTATTAGCTTTTATAGTTCATTTGGATGTAGTTGGTGATCAATACTTTTTCAGCCGAGATTTTTTGTCGTGTTTAAACCTAGAGTTGAGAATGTAACAACTGCCACTTGCTCCTAATTGACCGAGTAAACAAATCAAACCGACCAATGAGTGGAATGTAATGCTATGAATTCTCACAATCCCTCAGTGGCCTCCCAAATTCTGCAGGTCAGAGGTCAAATAGTTGGCTCCCAGTTTGGTTCTGCTGGAAGAGGTCACTGGGGTCAGTGGCAACTTACCCAGCAATTAACTGGCTACAGTAGGAGAACAAGTTATGTAAAGGTTTAAAATGAGTTTATTTGTGTTCTTTAACACACATGTATATTTTCTGAGATAAAAAGCAAATAAAATAATGCTATAATAAGGTTTTTCAAAAACATTTATTCAGTAAAACTTAGAATTACCACTTACATGATTTATTTAGTGGTAATATACAGTTGTTTTTCATTGACCTTGAATTATTTAAATTTTTTCTGTTTTTTCAATCATCACAATAATACGCTAAATTAAATATGATATATAATATTCTATTTGTAACTACAATATCTCATATATATTGAAATATACCAAGTGAATTTGTCCAAAATGATTCAGTTTTTTTTCCTTCCTTTATATGTTAGGCACATAAGTATTTGGGCATGACTCAATTTTTGTAATTTTGCCTCTGTGCAGCACCACAATAGATCTGAAACAAAACCATCAAGATGTGGTTGAAGTGTACACTTTGTGCTTTAATTTATTTTTTTTTAACTGAAGAACCTAGTGACAAATCTAGCAGTTTCTTTGGAAAAACCTTGAGCTACTTTCCATGGAAGAGTTGCCAGTGTTGCTCCGCGAGCACAAGGTTGGACTGTCCCTCTGCAGGCACACCTCTCTCCGAGTCTCATTCAACTGACTCTCTGGCAGCTACATAGACGTGAGTGAGTTTCTAAGTTTCTCCCTGAGTGATCATTTTACAGGTAAATTTAACTGAAATCACAGTACAGTCACTGACTTTAACTTATGTGTGTGTGTGGACATTTTGTCAGACGACTTTGAGGTTATAAATTCAGGATTTTAGCAGTAAAGAGCAAGAAGGCTAGGAAGTGACTGCTGGTTAACATGTCGCCTTAACAGGCTGCAATTTCAGTCACTGTTTTATACTTGTTGTGTTGTCTGACAACAGAAACAGGAAGAGAACTGTAAATGAGAACAGCTTTATTGGGAATATGGTTGCATTAAAGTAGCAGGATGAAATCTGAAGTGTGATGGTCTGTAGAATCTGCCCATATTCAGCTAAATGCTGCAAAACTGATCACGCTCCACAGCACAGACAGATAATGACCAAAAACATACTGCGAAGACAACGCAAGAGCTTCTCAAGGCAAAGAAATGGAATAATCTTCAATGGCCAAATCAGTCACCTGACTGACTCGAGTTTCCCCAAATTACATCAATATAATATTATGTGCTAGGACTATGTGGTAATTTACAGTATTATCCTTCTGGTGTAATTGCATTTTATTTTGCCAACTCAGTCCGTGTTTTCTATCCAGAGATTTTAAAACTTAAAGACAACAAATGTGTATGTCAGACATTTTCACCTTGTGATGCATTAGTCAAGTTTGCATTGTCATCTGATTTTTCACAACAGAGACACCACATCCAGAGCAGCAGTGCAGTACCTGGGATTCCCAACGTGACAAAACGCCGTCTGATAACATCTTGTGTGAAAACAATAATAATAAAATAACACCTCTGGGAAAGTTTCTGGTAAGTTGCACTAATTTTATTTAGGCTTACCTGTTTACATGAATGTTTATTCCCTTACAATTAAGTCTCCCACTAACAGATCGATACGAGTGAATTCTGAATGTGAATGAGCGAAATCAGCTTATTTCTCTTACAAAATCATCCTTTTTGAATATTCTATGCCACATTTTTAATGATAATAAAAATATTCCCACAATGTGTTTGACAAATTAAAAGAAGAAAAATTTTAAGTTTTCGATGCCACAGCGATCCGTTTATTATGGCTGCGTCTCTATCTTTTCCAGGCTTTTGAGCTGATAAGCGCTGTTTTAATTAACTCAGATATGATGTTTGCCTTTGCCGGCCACGTTAGCGGCCAGGTGAACTTTTAAATGAGCCAAACGCTGGGTAAGTGTGAGAGACATGGCTGTAAAAAAAGAGTGTGTGCGTGCGCACACACACACATACACACACGCACAAACAAACACTCACACACACATACACACATTCTGTCAACCGGTGCTATAAATACACATTAAAAATAATAAAGGTTGTTTGTACACTAGTAGAACCATAAAGTTATCACCTTGGATTTCCCCACTCACACTAATAACCTGTTGTACCGGTGCTTTTGTAATTCTGGCCCTCGACTGTTCTTTGGCTGACACCCCCCCCCCCACCCGACACCAACCAACACACCTGTTCTCACAACAAGTGGTGCAAAGAAGCTAATAAAACCCAAAATATCTCCCACTGAGGCACAGCTCAGCTCATCTCACGGGCACTGTTCAGCAACCGGATGGTGTGTATTATGGAACATGACCCCCCCCCCCCACACACACACACACACACACACACACTCACACACACACACACATTCAAACACATCCCATCCCCTCAATCCCCATCCCCAAGGTTCAATGCAATGAGGAATTTTTTTGTAATAGGAATGTTCGGCATCCTCTTCGCCGCCACTCACAGGTTTGATGGATCTGAGAAAAGGTTACCGAAGGTTACCGAATCAGGCGCTCGAAGCTCCTCCTGTGAAATTATTTTCCCAAATTCAGGTGAGGGAAAAAAATAAGCACTAGAGGAGAAGGTGATTTAGAGCTGCTTTTTAGTCCTTTTTTTTGGGGGGGGGGCATCCAAGTCAAGTAACAAATCCTCAGAGCAAATTGTAAGTACTTCAGGTCTGAATGCTGAACATCAGGAATTTGAACGTTTTCACCTTTCAAAGCTGTGTGTGTGTGTGTTTGTGTGTGTGTGTGTGTGTGTGTGTGTTTTTGTTTTGTTTTTTGTTTGTTTTGTAGCTCTCTGTCTAATGAATGTTATATTCTTCCAGGATTCCACCTGGTCCAAAGGTGAGGCACGACTCAAACAATCCACATTCGCACTCAAGTGACGAAGACCCCCGGCGACAGTAGGAGTCATGACGGGAGCAGAGGAGGACGTCAGGTGAGTTTTATTTTCGCGAGGTCAAAGTACAGGGGAGGTGGGAGCAGATCGAGGGGGACGACGAAACATCGGCCTTTAACGTGGGAGATTTGTCTCCCATTTTCCACCAACGGGCAACGTTCTTTCTTTTTAAACGTGATCGCTATCGCTCTTTAGCTCTAACAACGTGTTTGTGATATAACCGTGTTGATGAGGCTCATTAAACCTTAACAGTATAGTCACCTTCATCCAAAACCATGATCTCTCCCTAAGGTTGCACAGAAAAACCTCAGGAACATGTTTCTTCTTTTCCAGAAAGACTAATGAAAGAGAAAGAAAAAACTCTTTTAAAGGTGCTAGAGGAACAGACGCTGGGTATGAGAGGCGGCCATGACATCGTCTCTCTCGAAAAACCCAAAACCATTTAACTCCTACATATAGACTTTATAAGGTTGGAACTGGAAAACCCCCTCGTAACTCAGATTAACCTCAGCCGCTCTGGGCATGCTGTACATGATTGCGACCTCTGTTGACAAGTTTTAGCTTTGAAACACACACACACACACACGCACACACACACAAACGAACGCTCATACACGCACACACACCAGAACATTGCTGCTATTTAGCACACAATTAGCAGCTTGAGTTTGAGTTGAAAACTGACTCTGGTGTGCCTGGGACTGGAAGCTATAACAATACACACCCTCACAACCCCCCCCCCCACACACACACACACACACACACACACACACTCACACACACACACACATTCAAACACATCCCATCCCCTCAATCCCCATCCCCAAGGTTCAATGCAATGAGGAATTTTTTTGTAATAGGAATGTTCGGCATCCTCTTCGCCGCCACTCACAGGTTTGATGGATCTGAGAAAAGGTTACCGGAAGAATCAGGCGCTCGAAGCTCCTCCTGTGAAATTATTTTCCCAAATTCAGGTGAGGGAAAAAAATAAGCACTAGAGGAGAAGGTGATTTAGAGCTGCTTTTTAGTCCTTTTTTTGGGGGGGGGGGGCATCCAAGTCAAGTAACAAATCCTCAGAGCAAATTGTAAGTACTTCAGGTCTGAATGCTGAACATCAGGAATTTGAACGTTTTCACCTTTCAAAGCTGTGTGTGTGTGTGTTTGTGTGTGTGTGTGTGTGTGTGTGTGTGTGTGTGTGTGTGTGTGTGTGTTTTGTTTTGTTTTTTGTTTGTTTTGTAGCTCTCTGTCTAATGAATGTTATATTCTTCCAGGATTCCACCTGGTCCAAAGGTGAGGCACGACTCAAACAACCCACATTCGCACTCAAGTGACGAAGACCCCCGGCGACAGTAGGAGTCATGACGGGAGCAGAGGAGGACGTCAGGTGAGTTTTATTTTCGCGAGGTCAAAGTACAGGGGAGGTGGGAGCAGATCGAGGGGGACGACGAAACATCGGCCTTTAACGTGGGAGATTTGTCTCCCATTTTCCACCAATGGGCAACGTTCTTTCTTTTTAAAACGTGATCGCTATCGCTCTTTAGCTCTAACAACGTGTTTGTGATATAACCGGGTTGATGAGGCTCATTTAACCTTAACAGTATAGTCACCTTCATCCAAAACCATGATCTCTCCCTAAGGTTGCACAGAAAAACCTCAGGAACATGTTTCTTCTTTTCCAGAAAGACTAATGAAAGAGAAAGAAAAAACTCTTTTAAAGGTGCTAGAGGAACAGACGCTGGGTATGAGAGGCGGCCATGACATCGTCTCTCGAAAAACCCAAAACCATTTAACTCCTACATATAGACTTTATAAGGTTGGAACTGGAAAACCCCCTCGTAACTCAGATTAACCTCAGCCGCTCTGGGCATGCTGTACATGATTGCGACCTCTGTTGACAAGTTTTAGCTTTGAAACACACACACACACACACGCACACACACACACAAACGAACGCTCATACACGCACACACACCAGAACATTGCTGCTATTTAGCACACAATTAGCAGCTTGAGTTTGAGTTGAAAACTGACTCTGGTGTGCCTGGGACTGGAAGCTATAACAATACACACCCTCACAACCCCCCCCCACACACACACACACACACACATCCAGCACCGATCCTCGTGTTGTGTCTACCCAGGGAAAGGTAGAGTACTGTTTCATTTTTCCTCAACACTAGAAAGGAGGAGCCTCTGTGAATTTGACTTTTGTTTTGAAATTTATAATTAAAATTCCTCTTGGTTTCTGATGTCCCACCGGGACTTTGACCTGGACCCCGTCTTCTGTGTGCTACACACAGTTGTCTTAGCGACACTAGAAGACTAGAGCCCTGCTGATAGACCTGTGAGGCTTTGCTACACATTAGAGAAAAGTGCTGGATGGTATAGAAACACAGCCTATAAACGCACATGGGCACTGGTGGAAAAAGGCACTAAAAAAATTTACTTAAGTACTATTTCATATTCTTTAGTGCTTTTATCCTCACTACATTTCAGAGAGAAATTCGATTCTTTGTACTCCACAAACTTTAGTAGTTTTCCAGATTAAAATTATGATGATTATAAACCTATGATTAGATAAATACAACACATTGATGTTGATTAAACTACCCAACAGTCTGAAGTAATAAAAATTAACTCCACCTTGACAACCTACAACCTTAAAATCATGCACTACATTTGCATACTTCCACCTAAGTACAGTATATAGTAAGCTCTTCGAATGCAGGACTTTTACTCGTGATAGAAGCTGTTGAAATGTAACTAAGTGTATTTACTCAAGTACCTGTACTTTACATGAGTATTTTCAATTTATGCTACTTCTGGAGTGAAATATCTTACTTTTTATTTAACAGCTTTTTTTAATAATTACTTTTCAGATTAAGATTTTAAATTTTATTAAAAAAATACTCTTTTGACGAAAAACAACACATTGTTAGACATCAAAAAAGTGGTTCACCCTTTTTTATTTTTGCCTGTGACTCTCTAGGAATAAAATAGTATGTAGTTGGTCCTCGTCATGTGCGAGTCATCTGTGAACACCACACCAGTATTCCACAACAAAAGATAAAATTAGAAGAAGTAGAGAAATGAATATAGATTCATGTTGTAGAAGTTTTTTTTTCTTATTTCCTCTTCCATTTGTCATTTGACAGTTAAAAACTAACTCCGACTTGAGCAGCTACAGCAGTAAAACTCTGCATCCACACTGATGCATCAGCGTTAATATCATAATTCATTGTTTCAGTCACAAAGGGCTGATTTTCTGCAGAACAAGTAGTTTTATTTGTAATACTTTGATACATGCTTGAAATGGATTGGATATTAAATGCAGTACTTTTACTTGTAATGGAGTGTTTTTACATTGTACATTTGAGTAGTAGCACCACCACCACTTCTTCATTGTTACGCTCCCTAAAGTAAATTGCCTGAATATTTGTGTAACTACTGCACATAGGTACAAAATTTGTTACTGGCCGGCATCTTGAATCACGTTTAGATTTTTTGCATATATTAAATTTTTTTTTTTTTTTCAAAGTGATAGAGTTCTGTGGTCCTTTCGAACGAAAGTCAATCTGGACACTGAATGACTTAACGCAAAAGTTAAGTTTTTAAAATGGATTCTTTCCTCTTTTGCACCTTCCCTGTAGATTTAATTAGATTATCTAAGACTATATTAGCTTATACTGTATATTATAAGAGAATCATTCTTAATAAAAGAGTCAGTATTTTTTTCTACCAGGTGTCAGGTTTTTGATTTGACCCACAATCCAAAATTTGATGATGTTCCAGTTTAACAAGACATATAAAACAAAGAAAAGCAGAAAATCTTCACAACGGAGAAGCTACAGTTAGAGATGGTTTGTTTGTCGATAATTGACATAAACAATTAAGCACTCATTAGAATTAGTTTTCTTTAAGTGTCTCAGCTCTTATCCAGTATAATGTCGAATATCTAAAAATGTTCATATCAGTTTTAGGAATAAACACACATTGTTTCAAGGCCATATGCGTATAATTCCACTGCAAGCTCTGTACAGACGTGGGGGAGGCTGAGCAGGTGTGTGCAGCTGTCGAGAGTGCGACCTGCTCAGCCTCATTCATCCCTCGCCCCTCGCTCTTCCTTCCCGGTGGAGGAGCACGCCGGTTTTGTTCGGCCACACGATGAGGAAGACCCGACCATGAACCTCCATTTACCACTAGTCTACCAGTGTCCTACCAAGGCCGGCACTCATGTGTGCATGCGTGTGTGTGTGTGTGTGCGTGTGTGTGTGTGTGTGCATGCATGCGTGTGTGTGCGTGCATGTGTGTGTGTTTCTGTTTCTGTGTGTGCGTGCGTGGACCTGAGGGCGTGTTTTGCACCTGCTGACATACGCCTGTGTGCACCTGAGTGTGTATTATATACATGTGTACATGTGTGAGCGCATGAACTTGTGTTGGTGATGTAGTATGTGATTTTTCCAGTGTAAAATTATTGAGTAGACATGCAAACACACACACACACACTTAAATACACACAGAAAATTAACATTCTATCCAAATATAGATACACATTAAAATAAAAAGGGTGTTTGCACATTAGTATAACCATTATGTTATCACCTTTGATTTCCCCACTCATACTAATAACCTGTTGTATTGTTGCTTTTGTAATTCTGGCCCTCGACTGTTCTTTGGCTGACTCCCCCTTTAAATATCAAAATATAACATCATATTTTTGCTTGAAACCTTCGTTGAGAGGACATTTTGACTCCGTGAGGACGCTTTGGCCCTGTCCTCACAACTTCAGAGGGCGGTGCGAGGGTAAGGACCTGGTTTCAGGGTTCAGGTTAGGATCAGGTTTAGGTTTAGGATTAGGATGTGGGTTGGGGTGGGGGGTCAGCGTTTGGGATGGCCCTTTAGTTGCGATGGTTGAAGTTTGGCCAAGGGGCTTGGGAATTTATCATGTCAATGATCGGTTCTCAAAACTAATTTAAGCATGTGTGTGTGTGTGCGTGTGTGTGTGTGCGTGTGTGCGCGCGTGCGTGCCTGCGTGCGTGTGTGTGTGCGCGCGTGTGCGTGCCCCCCCCATCCTTGTTACACTACTCCCATCCATCTCCTCTTTCAGCTCTTCACACAAGCCTGACACCAGACTCATGGGATTTATCGGAAATAACAACCAACATGAGTTTACAGTTGGAACTGTCTGTGTCTCTTCTGTCTCTTATGTGAATGTGTGTGTGTGTTTGTGGGTGTGTGTGTAACTCAATTTCATAAAGCACAGAGTATAATTGGTCACCGTAAGACCTTCAATACTTCTCCTCTAATGCAGAAATACTAAAGGCACCAAATTCACTTTTTTTTTTCCACTTTTTCTACAGCTTTTTTCCTTCCCTGCTTTTCTTTACGTGATGAGTAGAAATCACTCAAACTCAGCAAGCTGGGCTGAATGACAACGATACAAAAGCTGACTTTGAGTTGGCGGAGGTATCACTGTAATATTTAAACCTACACCAAGCAACAATTCTTGAACATTATGTATATATATATATATATATATATATATATATATATATATATATATATATATATATATATATATGAATGAAAACGCGAATGTATGGATAATAAAGCAATATATAACAGCAGGGTGGGAACAGGAAGAAGAACAGGAGTAAGAATGAGAAAATCCTCCCAGTAAAAAAAACATCAGAACACCACTGTCAAGCGATGAAGCCGTCTGGCTGCCGTACATAAATGAATCTTGTGTCTCCAGAACAAAGGAGGACGTAGCGTTTTAGCCACAAAGACCCGCGGGGAGAGGAGGTCATGTTGGACGGACGGACTCAACAGAACGTCAAACTCCAATGGCGGGAGGCGGCTGTCAGTCACGACCACCTTAACCGTGACAGCAAAGATTCCTCTAGTCCTAACGACGTATTCATTTAAATGCAAAACCCTGAACTTTCTCTGACCCCGACCAGGTCCTTTTTTTTTGGGGGGGGGGGGGGGTTGTGCCTAAGCCTAAACAAAAAGCGGCGTCACATCAAAAAAAGCGTTTTATTTTTGTAACCGTTTTGGCACTGATGAATAATGTCGTCCACTTGACAGGGACATAAGATCGGAAGATGCTTAGGTGTCGTTCCTGAGTGCAATCAACATTTCCTGTCAGATATTTTTCCTTCCTCGAGGACTCTTTGGCAAGAAGAAGAGCAAAGGAACAGCACCAGGAACAGCATGAGCAGGAATGTGAGCAAAGAGGAACACGAGGAAAAACGAGAAAAGGGCGGAACAAGAATAAATAACAAAGGAGCAAAAAAAAGAGCAAGACCATGAGTAGAGAGGAATGAGAACATGAGTAAGGATGTGAAAAAGGAAGAGCAAGTAAAAAAAACAACAAAAAAATGAGCAAGAATGGGAAAGAGCAAAGAGAGGGAACAAAGAACACAAAAGGAAGATCCTGGGCAAAGAACGTAAGCAAAAGCAAATGGGCGAAAACAGGGAAAAAGAAGAACAAGAACAAAAGCAAGAACTAAAGCAAAGGAGGATATGATTAGGAATAAGGAACATGAGCGAAGAAGAACGTTGGCGAGAACAAAACAGAAACGGTGGTGTGAACATGAGTAAAGGGTGCAAAGGGAGAAAAGGGAGCAAAGAATAACTTGAACAAGAGCAACATGAGTAAGAATTTTAAAAAAGGGGGGAACAAGAACAAAAGAATCATAGGAACATGAGCAAACAAGGACACGGAAAAAGAATGAAGCGAGAACAAGCGAGAACAAGCAAGAACAAACGAAGAAGAACACGAAAAAGGTGAAGGGCAAGAGTCAAGAACACAAAAGGAAGAACATGAGAAAGTTCAAGAATAAAGATGGACAGAAGGAAAAGATAATGGAGCAATGAGCAAAAACAGAACTCAGAGGAAGAACAGGAAGATGAAGAGACAGAAGAACGTGAACATGAAGAAAAATGAGAAGACAAGTAGTGTAATATAAAGCACAAAAAGATGGAACAATCATATAGAGTCCTTTTGAACGAGCGATGTGGGAGTTTCAAAGTTCATTCACAGTTATTCTCCTCTTTTTCCTCTTCATCCGCCTCCTCCTCCCCCTTTTTCTCTTTCCCTTTCTCCCTTTCAGCATCTCATGTCAGGAAATGTCATTTCACTCCGCTTCAAAGTCAAAACACAAAGGTCCCCAAAGACCCATTTTAATCAGTTCCCCAGATATTCGCATTTAACATATCAAAAATAAAATTAAATCTTACCCTGATTGGCTTCATTCTGAAACAAAAATAAAACATTTACAAAAGAGCCTATTTTTCATTTTGGGGACACACAAAAGACCGGACAGAATCAATGGGTAACTTTTTTTTTTTTCCCCACCTTTTCACAATTTATAAACGTTTAATTTTGAATTCATTAAAATTTATTATTATACCAGGTATAGCAAGGGCAGTGTTTTGAAAGAGCGTCTGAATATCCATTGATTTTATTTTATTTTATTTTTATATTCATTATATGGTGGTTTTGAAAGAATAACTTCTGTGATGACCTTCCAACAGAAAAACCTTGAAGGTTCAGGGACTGCTTGTTGGCAGGATCAGACTTTTGTGCTAGTTTTTCATGGGGATAGAAAATCCACTTGATGAATATATATTTAAGTCACGTGAAGTGAATGCTATTTTAACATCTTTAACATGGGGCTTGAACACAGAGATCCTCTCCTACCTAAAGCTTTGTGAAAAAAAATCAGTTTTTCCCATTAAAGTTAATCAATCTCTGGAAAATATCACTGGATGTGTCCAAATTTTTGGGAGTAATTGGCCCACTTTTTTGTTTTTGGTTCCAGACACACAATATGTATGTTCAGTATAGAGACAATGTTGTAGATACTTGCGTATAATACCATGTTAATAAGACCCAGAGCTACAAAACTGGGGGGAAACCACCTCCCCGGGTCCAGAACAGTGAATACTGTAGGCTAGCTCTTATTAAATGAATAATCCACTGTATCTCTATCAGTTTGTGTTTGCTTTTGGACAAAAGTGTTATCATTTTCTAGACCCATGAGCCAAAAAAATTGGGAAAACCTTACTTAAGAGATGAAATCAATATAAGTAATCTTATTCTTTTTTTTAAATGGTCCATCAGATGATATAAAATGCAGAAAAGGTTTTTTCTCATCAGGGTTAAGTTCAGAAACATTTGGAGTAATGCCTTTAGGTCCCTTAGTGATCGGCTCGGTTTCAGTCGCCGTTGTTTTTGAAGTTGTTTCGAACAAACTTGGGGAAAACAGCGGTGAAGAAACTCAACACGGTGGCAGTGTAATTGCAGATCGACGCCAATGCAGAAGTGTAAATGCTCATGAAGGACATGTAAGTTTCTGGTGCTCCTCGCCACAAACCTCACCGTGCCCACCCTGGTGCTTATTTTCAACACCCCCTCTATGTGGGGCCATTAGCGGAAGCTGAAGCTGAAGAACGTCTTTCTAATTCTTTCTAATTCCTCTTTCTCGTCCGTTTTTTGTCTCCTCTCCTCTTTGTGTCTGTGTTTGCAACATCTCAGCGCAGTCAACATTTGACAGAACGTCCTGCGCCATGAGGCAGAAAACAACATTTTCTGTGCAAGAGCCTTCATAGATACTATTACCAGACCAATGGAAATAATAAAAAAAAAGCTCAATGTCACAAGGCTATGAGGAAGTTCACATGAAAAGAGTTTTAGATGATTGAAAGCGTTTACATTGCATACCAACATCTAATAAAGGAAGCTGTGTATTCACTAATGAATACATCAGCCTTAGAAAAGAAACATTTGTAAAGAGTTATCAAGGATTTATGAAGTTTAACTCGACCCTAAAACGATATGATGTGCAGCACAACGTTTGGTTCCGTGAGTGATGATGTTATCATGTAGGGTTGCCATGTTAAAAGAAAGTAGAGTGAAAGCAGCTAAAAACAGCCACAATAAAACAACAAACAAAACAACAAACAAAAAAAACCAAAACAAAAACAAATGCTGAGATAATCTTAATCTGCAAAGTGGCTCCCCATAGTTTGTTTTAATTGAAAATATGACTAAATGTTGGGTGGACTTGAAAATATGCCTAAGCTTAATGGCTTTAATCACCAGCTCACCCTGTCTCCGTGTCCCGGAGAAAGACGCTGGACCACGGATTTCCCCGATGTTTACATGTTGGAAAAGGTAACAACAGTCTGGACAAAGGAGGACTGGTGTAATGTGGAATGAATAGCGGCACGCGTCCATTTTATCCATAGCCGCCTGCGTGTTCTCTACCCAGTCACGTACGCACCTGTCGTCAGCGTGGCGCCGAGATCTCGTCCCCTTTAACCGCGCGATGCACTGGTCCGGTACAGTGGGGCGGCGGGCGCCGAGGCCGATAATGACCAGATCAGACCAGGTCAAGTGGCAGCGAGGTAGAACTGAGGGGTAAGCGCTAGGGTGTGAGGCCTCCGCTGCTTTAAACGTTGTGTTTTAGAGGTGGAGGAACGTGTTGTGGCTCTAAAACACTTCAGCACAGCGGACGCCGCTGGAACAAAGCGTTGATATGGCTTTGACGTCCCCAGCTCAGTGAGAAATTCGGTCCCCTGCTGCTTCAGACTGTTGCATACAGGCCTGGCGCAACCTCTGTAAATAAGACTAGTCCTGCAGCAGCCAACTGTTTCCATTTACCTCCACTTTAGTGGGATGGCTAATATGCTTAGTTTGCATTTTGGGTGAATTGACCCTTGAATTTCCTTTTTGCATTAA
Source organism: Istiophorus platypterus (assembly GCA_016859345.1). NCBI lineage: Eukaryota > Metazoa > Chordata > Actinopteri > Istiophoriformes > Istiophoridae > Istiophorus > Istiophorus platypterus. The sequence goes on along the minus strand of CM029133.1, from coordinate 20,049,542 downwards.
TGGTTTTGTTATAAACTACATTAATGCTGTAAACTTGCATTTTTCTGTCTTAGTATTGTATTTCTTTGTGTATTTATCCTCAAGGATTTAAATTTAGTACATTTTATTGATTCCCCATGTCAGTACGGCTCATGTTAAAACAACCCCCCCCCCCCCCCCCACTGGTTATCTCCTCATGCCGAGGGTCCCCCTCTCCTCTCACGCTGCCCCCTCGCTCCCTCACTCCCTCGGCCTCCTCGGCCTCCTCGGCCTCCTTGGCGGGGCCCCTGGGTGCCGCTGCTCCTGTTCCGGGCGCTGACAGGCCCAGCTGTCTCCTCTTTTTTGCCCTTGGCTGTCGCTCATTAATTTCCACCAAAAGGCCCCCAAGCGACAGCTCTGCCTCATAGTGACCATACTTGGAAAAGAGGTGCCTCAGCAGGACAAACGCGTGCACGAGCACACACTCACACGCACATGCACACACACACATTAAACACACGTGGAATAAGGGGGCACGTAAGTCGCATGCGGGAATGGACACACAACAAGTGCACGAAAACTACACACAGCTTCGAGTAAATTCTGGACTTTTTGCGGCTGTTTTTCTCTCTCGACCGTTACACGTGGTCATTTTCTCTCGCTGTAATCATCATTGAAAAAGATAAAGAAATACGACTTTGACCGTTTGCAGGCGTCTTGATGCGAGTTCTGCGGATGTGAAAACAGCAACAACTGCAGCTGTTTTTTTTTTTTAACAACTGCAACGTAATGTTACAGCACGACAAAAGAAATGCCCCTGAACACATCGCAGGGTACAAAATTTTAAATGCAAATGTCAGGGTTTGAGATATAATGTTATATATAGTGTGTGTGCATGCGTGCGCGTGTGTGCATGCGTTAATCACAGACCCTCGGCCCAGCCTCCCTCGTCGCGCGCCGCCTTTTCGAGCAATGTAAATTAGATCCGTTAATGAATGTTTTCTTTCATCACATACAAGTGCAAAGTAACTATGCCGTCTATGCCCACCTTGCCTCTCCGTTTACCAGCACCCCTCCTCCCCACCACCACCACCAGCACCCCCCACCTCCAGCCCCAGGCCCCCCCCTATGTGCCAAGCATTCAGACTAAATGAAAATATACACGGGCTGAACCATGCCTGGCATCCCTTCTTAACAAGCTGCAGAAGCACCGCGAGGCACGGCGGCTATGCCGCGGGGGGAATCTGGAGAATCTCGGCGCTTAGGACCTGGCGAGCTCTCCCGGCTTTCACTGTTATCAGGCTGATCACACGGGTTAGAACAGCAATTTAAGTAAAATGTCAAAAAAGGAAAGGAAAAAAAAAAAACGAAAAAAAAAAAACGAGGTATCATTTCCTATTCCATCGGCTTCATAAACATCGAGACGCTCGTCAGCCGCAGAAATTGGTAGAATATTTTGAAAATGAGTCCACAGAAAAGGGGGAATCGATGTCGGCTCCACCTCACGATGTCTGAGAACAAAAACGGACGTCAGGAAGCGCGTCGCGGTTATGGATTTGGCTAATGATGGGTCACACAAAGGCAACAGAGGCATTTTGTGGTTGCATCAGACGACATTTCGAATCGTGTGAAATATGCCTGAGTTGTTGCTCACTTACAGGCTTCACCATCACATCGAGCTTCCCCCAGTATTTGTTCCCTTTTCTAATACTTTTTAACCACAGAAAACTTTCCAGTTTGGAGCAGAGACCCTTTTTTGTAGATACTTTGTTAAAAACAGTATCCCATGCATTTTTAATTTCTAAATAAATTCAAACACAATAAACAGAGTCCCCCGATGAAGCAACGGGATCTAAACATTATTAGATCCAGGGAAGGTTTTACGGTTAGTGAGAAATTTTAGCACATGAAGAAAACAAAAGGGCATATTTCATATTGTCTATAGGCACAAATGTGAGACCACGTCAGACTGTTTTTGCCTTATCAAATGCTGAGTATTCAGTTTAAAACATAAAAAACAGAAGGTTCTGATGTGTATTTACTGACAAGAGACAAACCTTTTTTACAGACCTGCTCCTTTTATATCAAGTACGCCCCCCCACACACACACACATACACACACACACAAACACCACAGCCTGAGTCATTGCAGCAAGGGATGGGAATTAAAAGCACTGGTTTTTAACCCTGATTTTCCATAAACCAAAGCAACCTTTGTACCATAACATGTCCAAACCCCAACCACAGTGCTGCCATATCCTAAAACTAGATTTATTTTTCAATAAATATTTGTAGCAGGTTTTCAGGTATTGGGCAGATGTTATTGGGTGAGGAGGGTGTCATCAGAAAATGTCATTGGTGTATGTGTTGTTGTGGAGGACAGGGACAAATTGCTTGTTTGTTTCCGTTTCCATTTGTTTTACTTTCATTTGCATCGAATGAAACCATGCGTATGTTTCAATTGCTTGAACGCCACCAATCCAATCCCTGGGCAACTGGGAAATTTAAACCAGCAACAATAATTTAAAAAAGTTTATTTTTTTTCAATAATCCTCCAGATAAAAGAAAAAAATGTGCATTAAGGCCAAAAATTTGGTATAAAACTGTCAATAAAACAATTTTGTGAATCAAAGGACTCTCGATGTCGCACGTCCTGAGCTTCTTGCGTTTGCTGCCTCCCCCTCATTCCCCTCACAGTCCCCAGTTATCATGTCTATATAACTGACATGATAACAGCTTAACAATGACTTAACAGCCTCTGGTGTAAACTGTGTGTAACAGAACGCAGGCGGGCGTGGAGGCGGCCCAGAAACTCTGGCCCAGAAACCTAAGGAGCAGCCTCCGTATGAGGTTACCGGCGTAAAAACTGTGCCGCATTCGCCGGATTGCGTCCCACATGACACGGATTCCCTGACACAAACCCTCCATCAGTGTGTCTCAGTATAAAAATACTGAAGTGAACGGCGGCGCGGCCCGAATTCTGCTCTCGCGGCGAAGGGGCGGAGGAATTCACGGCTTGTCACAGTTCATTTCTCCGCAAGAATATGAGACCCCGGGTCCGCCACGCTCACTTGTTCCAGATCAGTTTGATTGTGTGGTGCGAGGCAGCAATACTGTGGAAATACGCAACAGCCCCCCCGTCCCCCCCTAAACCTACCACCCCGGCCCCCCACCAGCCCCCACCCCACACACACACTCCATTCATCCATGCATGTCCAAAAATTCCTGCACATACCGATACATTACATGCGTGAAATCTAACCCGCTGAAAAGACTTATGAAACTTCCACCGTTGTTAAGGGTACATGGCAGTAATTGTAAAGTTTTAGCCTCCCCGACAAATCAAATCATCCTTGAATTAATGAGATAAAAGGTTGTATTATATAAGCTTAACTAAGGGTCTGCAGCCATGTTTGTAGTTCTGAGAGGCTGCACTTGTTTGTCGCCATCCACTACGACGTTAGCACGCCGACATTTCCGTTTCCTTTCTCGGCCTCGTACTTCAGTGTGCTAGTACCTGCCAACAAAGTTAAGCGAAGGCTGTGTGTGTGTGTGTGTGTGTGTGTGCGTGTATTTGTGTGTGCATGTTTTTTGGGGGGGGGGGGCGGGGTCACCAAAGTCGGTAGATTTTCAAGTTGTTTAAATATCTGAGCAAAAGAATGAAAAAGATACAAGTAAAATCAATGAAAGTAGTAAAATGACAAACTACACTACTACGTGTATTTCAGGGACTTTCTTTTTGTCTGGGTGGGTTGAGTGGTGGGGTGGGGGGGCTAGTGGGGGGGTCGTCACTTGTGTTGAAAGTCAGGGCCGCAGGATCCTCTCCACCACTGCCGCTATCATTACCCGACAGCCACTTTCGTTTATGTAACCCCACCTCCGGCTCGTCGGGGCCGTCAGTTTATAAATAATCTCTGCGGCTGCATAATCCCTTCAGCTAAACACGGAGGTGTGACGCCCGCGCTGCAAAGTGCCAGCGAAATTAGAGCGCAACAAGCACAATGTATTTTTAAAAACTTTTTTGTTCACTTCTATTTCTTATTTAGTTATTTGTAGTGTCATTGCACCATTCTCTTCCTGAAATGTCGTCCGCCAGCTGCAACTTTGTGTGTTTAGCTTTGCAAAACAGCTGTCACTCACAAGGAAAAGCTTGGGTTCCGCTTTTGTTCGTCCGGAGTGTGAAATGCAGCATTTTTCTGCGGGACAGCGAATGTGAGCGTCTTCCTGCATGAAAGTGCTGCTGGTTCATCCATGGCCGGCGGCTGGTGAATTTTTTAATCTTTCTTCACCGGCCGCAGTGTTTCTACGGCGATGGCGGCTGTGAGAGGGCGGGACACGGCAACCGTGGGTGGCGACTGGTGCCAATGTGTAAATTGTGGCAAATGGTCGCAGAGGAAACTGTCCGGGCGCAGACGAGGAGCCAAGAATCAGCGGGACAAGCAATAACTTTTAATATGATATTGTAGCTTTGCCAGCTCGGTCGGGTTTCAGCTCACTATTTAGAGATTTAGAGTGAGTGTGTGTGTGTGTGTGTTTCTGTGTGTGCGTGTGCGTGTGCGGGCGTGTGTGTGTGTGTGTGTGTGTGTTTGTGAGCGAGCTTAGGTCCTGTGACTGGCAATGGGACTCTTCTGTCAGCCATCCGACCACCATCTTGCGATGTTTAGGGATGAGGTCAGACCCCCATTTTCTATATTTGTGTGTGTGTGTGTGTGTGTGTGTGTGTGTGTGTGTGTGTGCGTGCGGGCGTGTGCATGGGTGCTTGTGTGTGAGTGAGAGAGAGAGAGAGGGAGAGGGAGAGACACCTGCCTCCAGTGTGACAGCTCTATGAGCGTCCTCATGAATCACAAGTCATGTGGCTCCCCTCATCTCATATACCCAAGTTAGAAACGGGCCTGAGACCTGGTCGAGTGTGTGTGTGTGTGCGTGTGTGTGTGTGTGTGTGTGTGTGTGTGTGTGTGTGTGTGTGTGTGTGTGTGTGTGTGTGCATGCGAGAGAGAGAGAGAGAGAGAGAGAGAGAGAGAGAGAGAGTATGACAGGCACCAAGTTAGATGCAGGACTGAAACCTTAGTAGGGCAGCAGAGGAACATGGGAGGAAGAAAGAAAGTGGAAGATGGAAGGAGAGTTGACTAATTCAGTTGCTGTTCTCTTTTGCCCGGAGAAAAATGGGATGGTAATTGAATTGAGTTTTTCTGGATTTTAATGGTGCAAAAATGGCAAAAGACTGGATTTTATTCAAATTCTAAAAACACGGAACAAGTTGCCACCTCCATCGGGAATATTCATTTATAGAAAGCATTTCAAGCGAAAACTGTTAAATGTCGTTTTTTTTCCCATAACGTTAATTCAGCAGCGGAAATGTTATTAGCCACAACCAAGGGTCGCATTACCTGGACAGACTTACTGAGCGGACAGGCTCGGGGGCCCGATAGGGTCAGGAGGCCCCAAGGCCAGAGTTTGAAAGTTGAACAGCTCAGTTAAAAGACACAGAGGGATCACAAAGACACAAAAGGACCATCGAAGGACTCAAAACTACCACAAAGATGAACAAATCGACCACAAACGACGCACCATTTGTTGTCATCTTGCATCTCTTCACTCTACCGGTCTATGGTCCAGGGGCCTGTTATCTCATAAGCCTGCTCGTTGCCCCAGGGGCCCATAGTCTTATAATCTGTCCAAATCTGCCACAGACTTTAAATGAGAAAATGTATTATTTTTGAGGGTGATTTTAGACAAATTGATACAAAAATTTTCCACTGTGCAAATGTTGCTTGTGCTTGTGTCAAGGTCTTTGTGTTGTATCATCACTGTATAACCTAATATTCATGGCCAGTATATTTCAGAGTTGTGTGAGAGCCCGCTGAACGGCGAAGTAATGATCCGTCAGGAACATTAATGTTTTATTAACCCCATCTCTTTAAGTAGTTTAATTATATACTAATTATTTGCAACAGCAGATGATTTGAAGGACACTTGATGCCGGCCAGATTTTTTTTTTTTTAATCAACATAATGAGAAAATGTTCTTAATGAACATTCAAAGTTACAAAATGCTCATAATGAAGGTTTCAAAATGTTGATTGGTCTTTTATCTTTTATGTTTTATGGCTGCAGTTGTCTAAGATGAGTTGACTCCATACGTACGGGTTATTTCACAGACACTAAACAGCTGTTTTCCTGCACAGCGAGCAGTTAACTGAGATTTGAGAATCCTAACCGTCATCATTTTGTGTCATCAGAGTGATTAAAATTTGCTGTTAGTTCTCTGTTGCTCCGTTGTGGGAATTTCCCAGGACTCTGTATTGAGCATCAAATTTACACTAAATCTCAAATCTCATCATCTCATTTCACACTTGAATTGTTGGAGAGTTAAACGATGAAAACGCGCCACTGTCCCACTAATTTTCTGGCTTTAATCTAAAGAGTTATTCAGTGTTAATCTCCCTTCACTTTAACTAAGTAGGTTTAACGTGTTTTTTTTGTTTTCATCTCTTTGCTGTGATTCTTGTATTTCCCATTTTCAATCTGACCTTTTTGATGCTTTGATGCTCTTGTTTTGTTGTTTTTATTCATATATCGTGTAAAACACTTGGTGGCTTTGGTGAAACTGCGATATAAACTGCAACAAGAGGGAAAAATAGATAAACAGTATCCGAACGGGCTAATTAGGATGCTCTTTAGTGGGGGTTTTTTTCTGATTATGGCACATTTAATTCTAATCATCCATCCTGCTCTACATCTACTCGGCCCCCGCCTGTCCTTTTTTTTCTTTCATACCTCTCTGTCTAACCTGTGGTTGATTAGCCGAGCGGGTCTCCGGGATAAAGGCGGAAGGGGCAGTGGCTTACATTCTTGTTACCAGGTGTCAGGCTCCTGGCCACTCGGCGGCAGAAGAAAACGGGCCAAGCACATGTTAGGGAAATGTATTCCATCACCCGGGCGTCGGGCTCTGGAAGCCGGCGGCAAGAAGTCACCCGGGCCTTTTTTCAAACGGCACAAAAACCAGTAATTATTCAAAGCAAAAGCAAAGCATTTGATGAGCATTTCCTGCATTTCAGCTTTGCACCTTTTTTGGCGGGTTCCGGATGCTAAACGGCAAAAACGTTTTGTTTTGTTTTCATATCCCCACCAAGGCTTGTGCCTCGGCATCAGCGTGTCACCTTTGCGGGTCGCTGTTAATTAGAGCCGTCTCGTTATCTATATTCTCCCCGGCTCCTTAATTAAGAAGAATCATTTTCACCCCCTTTTCATTGTCCAGCTGTGGAGAAAAGGAACATTGCCTTTCTTGTCATTTACTCTGTTTTTCTTTATGATAAGGAAGGGGTTTTTTTCCTGTTGAAGGTTTTCTTTGAATTGGCAGATAAAGAGGGAGGGTAAAAAGAAGGAGAGGCTGGGTAATGAAAAGACCCGCGTTCACCAGGAACCCCAGGAGCCACCTGATAAATTGGCTTGTTAAGAGGAGAAAGATCACTATGTGACATATTCCTCCCATTCATTCCCAGCAACACAGGTGCAAAACAAGACAGCAGACAAATGGGAATCAATCAAATCGCGCTATAGCTGGTGCTTGTATTGGTATACAAATGATGACGGCCACTCAGCTTAAGGGTGGGGGGGTGATCAATTCAATTTTTCAGCTGTATACACTCAATCTGAGTGATTGTTCCACGAGCATAAACACATGCAGACACACACAGGCGGACTGACAGAAATCAAATGATTTATGGGGCAACGAGGGTCTAACACGAATCCATCCCAAGGCCAATGTCTCGCAACGTGCGAGCTGGAGAGCGAGCCGGAGAGCGAGGGCGATGAAAAGCTGCAAAATAAAGGGTGTGTGCGTGTGAGTCTGTGAGTGTATTTGTGTGCACACCCCCTATTACCCAGACACATCCGACATTGTGCGGAGAGGACGACTCGGTGCTGTGAATACGAGAAGACAGCGAGGGCGCGTCTGATACCCGAAGGGAAAGGCAGAAACAAAGGCGGATGGACGTGAGGGGGTAAAAGGGGGTAGAGGGATTGGAGGGAAAACGGTGGGGGTGGGGGTGGGGCTGGGGGGGGGGGTGGATGGATGGATGGATGGATGGGGAGAGAGGGAGATATATAAAGGGTCGGACATGCGCTTCTTTTCTGTCAGTCTCCAAGCAACTCACAATAGAAGGTCAGAGAAGAAGGAGAGGAGGGAGACGACAATAAGGAAATACAGAATACTCCTTTATTTAGCTTCAGACAGACAGGTAGGCAGACAGACTTGCAGGCATGCATGACAAACACAAACACACACAGGGGTGGACTTTTAGACCAGGCCTGGCATTAAACACACCATTAAATAAAACATCTCTCACTAGAAATACACCTTCAGGATCTGTAATTGGGTTTTTTTTTTCCTGTCCCCAGACAATCACTTCACAAGGCTGATACAAGATGTTTTGTATGTTTTTTATTTGTTTATTTCACTGTTTTCATCTTATTTTATTGTATTTTATGTATTTTATGCAATTTTATTCACTGTCCTTTCTTTTTAATGTATTTTGATTAATTGTAGTGCAGATTTGTTTTAAATTTGTTGTTTTGTGAAGTACTTTGTGAAAATGTAAAAGATGTGTAGGTGTAAATAAAGACGGAGTCAAAAAAGGCCAGGTCCCACCAGAAAGCGGCACATCAACATTCATCTGCACATCCTGATGAAATAAGTCTAGAAATAAGTCTAAATAAAAACTAGAGGCTTGGTGACGCAGTGATGATTAGTCAACTATTGTGGCCTGTGAACTAACATGCTAGCCAGCCGGGAACATGCTAGCACCGGTCAGTGACTCTTGAGACTAGCGTGTTAGCACGCTTAGGCCAAGATATTCACACGATCACATTAGAGGATGTGAGTTAAAGTTTATGGTGCAACCTAGCTAATGAGCTACAATAGCTTAGTATGTTTTGAACTGGACTCGGCAGCTCCATCCCTTCGATGCTCAGCGCTTTCAAGACAGTTTTCTATTCGTCATGCTGAAAATTTCTGTGTGAAAGTTCCTAAAGATCAAGCTCACTGCAAAAGATTTGCATAAACATACCCGAAACCAAATCCACTGATTGCAGTAGTTCCATTGAAATGAACTAATTTTGCAGCAAAATTTTACTATTTTAAATGTTACGCCTTTAGATTGTATCACTGCTAAAGAACTTTCTTTTTAGAGGATCATGTGACAACAAGCAAAAATTGATACAGGACACATCACAGAATACATTTGGATTAAAACATCTCAGGACCAAACAAAGGTGAGCCGTAAAAGTATTCTCTTTATTCAGATAAGACTCACCTGTAAGTTTTAAATAAATGAAAGAACCCTGTAGTTGAAACAGCAACGGACCTTGAATTGATCCTAGGGGAACACCACAATAAACACACTCACCCAGCATTATAAACACCATACTAATACTGGGGTAGGGCCTCTCTTTGTTCTAAGAAAACAGCCTAATTTCCTTGTGATTTCCGCTTTGAGATTCTGGTCCATGTTGACATGACTGCATCACATCATTTCAGCAGGTTTGTCAGCTGCACATCCATAATGCTAATGTCCTCCTCTACCACATCCCCAAGATATTCTACTGGATTCAGATCTGGAGACTATGGAGGCCACTGAAGTTCACTGAACACATCATCATGTTCATGAAACCATCTTGGGATGACTTTTGCTTTGTGACATTGAGCATTATTCTGCTGGATGTAGCCATTAGATGATGGCAAATTGTGGCCATAAAGGGATGCACATGGTCAGCAACAATACTCAGGTAGATTGTGGCATTCAAATGATAATTGACTGGTATCAAGTGACCCAAATTTTTCAGACCACCACCAGACTAGACCGTTGACGAAAGGCAGATTGGGTCCATGGATTCATGCCACTGAATCCATGAATTTCTCAGCAGAAATCCAGACTCATCAGACCAGGCAACATTTTCCTAGTCTTCAGCTGTCCAGTGTTGGTGAAGCCGTGTCCACTGTAGCCTCAGGTTTTCGTTCTTGGCTGACAGGACTGGAACCCGATGTGGTCTCCTGCTCTTGTAGCTCATCCTCCTCATGGTTCATCGTGTTGGTTATCCTTAGAGGCTTTTCTGCTCATAAGAGTTGTAAAGAATGGTTATAAGAGTTTCTGTAGCCTTTCTTTCAGCCATTGTCCTCTGACCTCTCTAGCAAACAGGGTGTTTCTGACTGCAGAAGTGCTGTTCACCATATTCAAAAATATGGTAATATTGGTAATATTGTTTTGTTTTTTTGTTTTTTTATTAAAAAGGATGATTTTATGCCCCCCCCCCCTCACTCATTTGTAGAAAGCATCAAAAAGTTGTCAGTTGCAGACAAGCTGGTGGTTTCATGTGTTTATTCACTGCAGCTCATAGATGAGGCTCCTTCCTCTTGGCAACAAGTGTCCTGTTCTCTCCTTAAAGACCAGAGCAAAACATGGCTGTTGTTTGCTCAAGGACAAACAAAGGGACAAACTATTTAAAAAAAAAATAAAAATCATACTTCTTTTCCCCTTGGTGAGCATGTTGTTTAAAAAAGGAATCATCTCTAAGGGGTATAGTAACTGAAAAAGTTGCATTTATATAATTTTCCTATCATCAGTCTGCCAATTCTGTGTCCATTAGCAGGGAAGGCTGAGAAATATTTCTGATGCATTAAGAGGCATTAAGAAATGGAAACAAATTGCTCAAGGTTCGAGAGAGATGGTTTCACCAAAAAGATTGTCTGCCGCTCATGTGAAAGCCTGGCAAACAACGGGACTCTCTGCCCTTGGGGCTGAGTATTTATTTAAGTGAATTCCATTTCATTTTGTCATCCTTGCATTCATATGAATATAACACTGTATGGAGGAAGTATTACATCAATCTGCTTGTAGCTTTTGTGGTGAATCATCCTCAGAGAGATGCTGAGAATTTTCAGAGCCCGGCCTGGTCAACCTACCTGCTGCCGCTCTTCATTTTCTGCCCTTGTGATCCGGCAACCAGAAGCTTGGTGAGTTGTCATCAAGTGTGAGTGTCACTTTGTCGTATTTAGGGGCAGGAAAGAAAAACAAAACTCAAGTGGATCATGAGGAATTTTCGAACAAATTCAATTTCAAATAAATGTTTTATCAAACGACTGCTAGGACCAGTTTCACCAAATTTCCGACATGCTGGCATCCTCTTTCAGCACAATGACATCATCAAAACCAACGGCATTGTTGTGGCCTATGCATGATCATGTCAGTGCCCTGGAGATGGATTATACACGACAGCAGTGTTCCCATAGATTGGACGGGATGTCTTCAAATGTGTTGTTTTGTTCCACCATTAGTTAGAAACTATCCAGTTACTTACAATGTACCAAGAGGAAATGAATGAAAATCCACACATTTGAGAAGCTGGAATGAGTCAATATTTGGTGATCAGTTGGCGAAAAGCAATGATTCAATTATCAAGATAGTTGCTGTTTAATTTTCAGTCGATAGACCAATCAGCTAATCTCTGCAGCTCCCACTGCTTTGTGTCTGTGTGTGTGTGTGTGTGTGTGTGTGTGTGTTGAAGTTTCTGACATGCTCTACTTTTTTACTGATTATCACCAAGGTAGTGACTTCAAAAGTTGTAAAAAGCAGAGTGAAGTGAAATCTGTCGCTCATCCCGCCAGCTCTCCTGCCATTCAGGGAAAGATCAAAGCACTCTCCAGGAACTGCATGAAGCTACATGAATGGCGTTGGCTTTCAGAAAAAGCCAATTCAAAGGCCATACGTCCTCTTGACGGAGGTCAGGAAGGAAGCCTCGCTTCGGGGAGGTGAAAAACATATATAGAAAAGCGATGAGAGTGCACCAACTTGATAGTTTCTATCATGGTGTTTTGAGGACGAACAAAATTAAATAGTTGTTAAAAGGTCGGAAGTGCACGTGCTTCATATACACACGCCGTGGCCACATCAAGGTTGAGATGTACAGAAACTGAGTGGCTCCTGTTCTAATGCGCTCACTCCATTTTCCTCACAGGTAGCGTCACTGCATTAAAAAAAAGGACAGACTGTAAAGTACTGCGTGTGCTGCAGGAGAAGACGAAGAAATCTAATTTTGTTTCACAGCCTTTCGGGATTATGATATCCGCCATAAAATGATGATACATATGGGGAGATGACAAAACAAGATGGATTTTAGTAGCAATAATGAAACAAAGATGATATAAGGTTCACTTTTAAATGGTTTAAATATTAGAAAATGCAAGTACAGGTATAAGGTGACATGGTGACCTGGCATTTAGATTCGACATTTGAATAAACACGTTTACTTTATTCGCTATGATTTTTGTATCCCGGTCTTTATTTGGTTTGTTTATTTAGTGCTGTTCAGTCTTTTGCATGGTTTTGTCGTGATTCCTTTATGTTCTCAGTTCTGAGTTCCTTTAGGTCCAGGGAAGAGCTTGGATGTTCACGCCTGTGTTCAGCCAGAGAGCTTTTCTTGTCGCCAGCCGCTGCAAGCTCACCTGTTGTGGATTCACCTGAGGAGAGGGAGGAGCAGGAGGAGGAGGAAGAGCGAGAGTGTGAGCAAGCAGGAGATCACACGTTCCCGATTGTAGAGGAGACTGTTAAGAGTGACGACTCGGTATTTAACCCCGTCGGTAACACACGTTAAGCGAAGCCATCTCTGCTGCAAAACCTCTGATTCTTGCCTGGTCCACTGTTAGTCTCACACTCTAGTGCCTAATGACCTTTGGGCACTCGTTGAACTCGGCCTGCCTCTGCCTGTCAGTCTTTGTTTTTCTACTGCCTGTTGTGCGAATGCCCTTGAACTACCAAGTAAACTTTGGTATGTATTCAGTTGCTTGCATAAGTCCATTTTTGAGTTCCGTCTTTCGCACACCACTTGTTGTAGAAGTCAGAAAATGGACACTTTCTGAACATTGCCAGTAGAACAAAGTTAAGGCACATACACAGCAAAGAGTTTCATTCAGATGACCAAACAAAAGATGCAATTAATTCAAAAGGAATAACCGCAGCTCTTACCTTGGATCTTCTTAAGGGCTGAAAACACAGGGTGTATATTGTGATTAAAGAACAGTCCTTTTTCCCTCCTTCTGTAACTTTTTTATTTCTCACTTTCACAAACAAGCTTGGAAATGGCATTAAGTGAGGGCTATATTACATCCCCCCTGCTTTTGAAAGCCTATGAATCTGCACTGTTTTAAGTCATTAATGCAAAGGAAAACACTCCCATTCAACTCAACATTGTAAATCCTACCAAGTAATAATATGGACAGTTTTATCAGCAGCAGCTTTGCTTTATGTCTTAAAGAAAGCATTCTTACACTAAATACACACTCGAGAGAATGAATGTGTGAAAGACACTTGGGTAAAGTTTAAAAAAAAAAAAAGATAATAATTACAAGGCCGCAAAACAGCCAAGGAATCAGAGATGGTGGCTGAAAAGCAGAGAGCTCCTGGCAATTTAAACTCGTAAATTAAATTCAACTTTGATGTGATGAAGCGGCTATTGAGGTGCAGCTAAGGACGTAATTAGGAGTCTTATTAATGTCTGTAGGTCTTGCCAAGGTGAGCCAAGTCAGGGAAGAGTCTAATAGGAGCAGAAGCCACTAAAGTCTTTTATGTGGTCTTTTCTATGTTCTTTCTATGAGGGACAGGCTCGACTGTGGTGAATAGTTTGCAGCTTTTATGTTGTAAGAATGTATTTGTGTGTGTGTTTGCTGCGTGTGTATATGTGTGTGTGTAAACTTGTATGTCCGTGTGTACACAAACTTGCCCTTATATCCCAGTGGGGACTGAATGCACACTAACCCATAGGGACTCGTGGCACCGTGGGGGCAAATATTGAGGTTCCCATAGGTATGTAATGCTTTTTGATGGTTAAGACTTGGTTTTTGGGTTCATATTAGAATTAGGTTTAGATTTAGCGTACGGTAAGGTTGTGCATTATTGAGCCTATGATCACTCAGCGACAGCTATGATGGCTGGGGCATGTGGTAAGGATGCCCCGAATTTTTTTTTTTTTGCAGGGACGGGGCATTTAATTCTGCACCCACCACCGCAGAGATCCTGGAAGTTATTAGGCTTGGTCTTTGCATGTTTGCAGTGAAGGCTGGTGAGGTTCCTTCCCTGCTGCAGTGCTGACTCCTACAGGTACCGATGGGCCAACACAGAGAAAGGACAGGTGGGTGCATGTGTGTGGGACGGGGGGGGCACAAGGGTGAAGCTCCTTGCTGGCAGGTGAAAAAAGAATTTTAGAATATTTTTATAATTTTATAATGAAAGATTATTAATTTTTAGTACTTTTAGGCAGAATGGTGGTCACCCTCATTAAATTACTTAATCAATGAAAAGAAAACCTGTCTTTAAGGAGTTTTCAGAAACAAGTTTGAACACAAAAAGAAAACCTGTCACAGAAACAAAAATATGTAAAACGGTCGGCAAGAATTTACATCTAATTAAAATCGCCCCTAATTTCTTCCTGAAAAACATCCAATGTTCTGGTCTCAGCAGCAGAGTTTATACTTTTTTTCATTTTTTAGTGACTGAACCTAATGATTGTATTAAAAACACATTTGTACAATTATATTTTGGCAACGTACTTATATATACAGGAATACTTAAAGTGGCTTTGGGCACATTTCATCCTTTTTGCACTGTAAACCTCGGCAGACCCAATGCAATGAAAGTCAGTAAAGTATTTGTTTTCGAGACACAGAATTTCCGAGCATTTTGTGAACGGAGATCTTCTGTTGGAGCTTTCGTTTGAATCTGGCCCCGAGGCTCTCGTCTCGAACAGATGGAAGTTTGCTGCCCTCTGGTGGACGCCCACAGAGATCTGCCAAAGGGGGTAGCAAAATTTTTAAACAACAAACAAAAATTACAAAAAACATTAGCAGGCCGTGAAAACATACACGATGCTGTTTATTGCATTAACACAGACGAGTGTTACTACTGAGATAAAGTTTCCTCAGGCAGAAGAGAATATCAGTTCTCTGGTGACACCTGTTGGAGGAAAACGCACAAAGCTGGATTTTACACCCAGTTTAGGGCTGTGATTACTATATCAGTGAGCTCATATGAGTGACATGGTATTTATTATAATGTAACATCTATTCACCGTATACCAGTTAAAACTGATTCAGTCAGTATGTCAGTAAATACTTGGTTCTGTTTGAAGGGCAAGAAACTTTTTACCTGAGCACAAAGAAAACACCAAGAACTTTTGTATATACATTATGTGTTATCATTTAGCTATCGTATCACTTTGCTTTGTCAGCTGCTTGTTTAAAGGTCATGTAGGAACTATAGACAGTTCCAACTATGAAGTTGATGCATGTAAAAAAAAAGCAATTTTAAATGGATTCATCGTAAAGATTCTGAATTACAACAGTAATAGCATATTCCAATGCACAATTAATTTTTCTCCTGCTTTTTAAATGTTATGTCGTTTTTCAACGCCTTATTTGTAAAACAAACTTTTACATAATGGGACAAATCATGAGAGACAGAATTAAACCCATTAACTTCCTCTTAGGACGAGATCTTTTGGGAACACAAGAAACAAATAGATGCTTCATTGAAGTCAAACTGAGTTTTATCCACAGTTAGTCTTATATTAATTCTCCCTTTTATTTATTTGTATTTTTATCACAACTTCCTGTTAAGAAACACACAGTCTAATACAAAATAAAGCTGCTTCCAGTCGGGTGTCCTGCCATCGTGAGTGGTTTCTGCCATAAAAAAAAATGACGATAATGTTATTTCTCACAGCAGATGCAACAGGTACTTTTGCATGGAGGACACTCTTACCTGCAGCACAGCCTGTATGGCAGCACAGCACACACACACACACACACACACACACTCACACACACATAAACACGCTGAGGCTGCCTCAATCAGCCCTAATGCAAAGTTCTGGTTAAACATTGGCCCAAAGTTTGCCTTCAGCCTTCTGTTGTTTTTACACCAAAGGTCCAGCAATTGTTGCGGGCATTATTGACTTAGTAATTAAAGTATTTTAACATGGGGATTCTGTAATCATTACATATGCCACCATCTGTTCCTGTGCTGCCGCCTGAGCACCTGAGATGGATTTTTCCTCCTGAGTAGATAACGTATAAAAACCAGCCGAGGGTGGAGGAGGGAGGGTGGAGGGTGGAGGGCGATTGCACTGCCGCCATTCATCTAAAACACTCTGACTCATGACGATATGGATTTTGTATTCATCAGGTTTTTATTAAATATTCAACAGTGGTCTGCAGTTTCAATCATTTGTGATATGATGGTGTACCTACCTTGAATAGATATACATTAAAAGAGACAAAAAACCCTGCAGTAGTATTCAATGTTTTTTAAGTTATTTATCCCAAGTTCTCAAGTATTTATCCCCAAGTTCCCTGTATGTGATCAATAGAATTTATCCTGTTCTTTGTTGTGTAATTTGTCTGATAGCCTAATTACATAAAATTGACTTTCAGCAGCTAATATTCGCAGTTTTAAAAGAGACTACATCAGTTGTACAAAACCTTTGCTCGTAAATAGTAGGACATCAGCTGAACATGCAAAAAGGTGAAACTTGTCTACAGGCAACTGCACAATTCAACATATGTTTTTTTTCAGTAATAAATGAATTGGTTTAAATTGAGCTCATCCTTTGCGAAAATGTATTTTTTCCCTATGATTATTGCCAAATTACACTGTTGTTTCTGGTAAACTTCCTTGGGAAAAATGGAGTTTTACAATGTTGGGTTTATAGGTTTACAAACTCAGCTTGGTGTTCATATCGTGAGTTGTAGTTTTCAGTGATGGTGTGCTTTAAATGTTTTTATTCAGCCTCGCAGCAACGAAATCTTGGTGAAATGGTAGAAACTATCTAATCTAAAGAGGCGAGCAGGTGTAAATGTTTTCCCTTTGGGAATATGCTTATATTTTCCTGTCGTCTTGGCGTTGTTGAGGATGAGTTTCATTGCGTATCAGACCACATTTGCCACAAACGCAGCTCAACTCAGTCAAATGAGAATTGAGCCCTGTGTCTTCGGTTAAAGAGAATCCCTGCTTCGTAAACTGGATTTAAAAAAAAGTTTCTCCTTTGATTTTATAAATTTTACTTCTATTAAACATTGTGCAGATGATTTTAGGTGTCAGAGAGCCATTAAAAACCCCTTACTACTAAAATCATTCCCTGACAGATCAGAGGTTTGACTGTTTTTCTGCGCTTTCGTCAAAGGAAAACTGAGCAAACAAACCGTCCTGTTTGAATCTCCTTTTGATCTCATGGTTTTACGACGTCCCATCTGGTCCCGGACCGACAAACTGGAGAGGAGACGTTACTGAGGTCGCCATGGTGTGATTTCTTTTTCTTTTTTTTTAAAGAGCCTACGTAAAGACACCGTCCTCCATGCCTCCCTCCCTCCTTCCCTCTCTACCTCTCTCTCTACCTCTCTCTCTCTCTCTGTCCATCTACCTTTTGTTGGTTCGCGTAACATTGTGGTAAACACCATTATCTCATTCATATCTCGCCCCATTGTGTCGCAGAGAAAATCAAATAGTTACAAATTTGAAAAAAAAGAAAAAAGAAAATGAAACCTGCCCCCAACTTTGATCCCCGGCCTCCGATTGTGCTGCCGCCCCGTGACCGGAGGGCTCGACCATTAAAGAGTCGTGTGTTTTGACGTGTGGTCTTTGAGTCGGAAGCGAGATAAGGATCCCGTCGGGGTCCGGTGTTGACCGAGAGTCCGTCTGCTGCAGAGTCAGACAAAAGGCAAGAACACAAGCTGTTCCCGCTGATGTGGATCTTACATAACGGCTGCAGGAGACTCTTCACGTATGTTTTTAGCAGTAAATCAGAGCCTGTCGATGGATCTTCTGATCCACTTCTTTGGTCCAAACTGAAATATTTTGGCAGTTCTTAAATGGATTGTCATGTAATTTATTACAGGCATTCATATTCCCCAGAGGATGAATCCCTCTGACTTTCGTGATCCCAACTTTGAGGTTGACAGTTGTAGTTTTGAGTCTAATATCCAGGCACCCATTGATGGGTGGACTGATGAAAACTGAAATATGGTCCAAACTGAAACATCTTGGCAATAATTACTAAGATTCTTATGTAATTTTGTACAGACGTTCATGTTCCCCAGATGATGAATCCCTCTGACTTTCATGATTCCAGTTGTGGATTTTAGTCTCATATCCTAACAAATATTGATGGGTTGATTGATAAAAAATTAAATTTGGTCCAGGGGTTCATATTCCCCAGAGGATGAGCTGTAACTGCTCTGAAATTTGTATTTGTCAGATACTTGGGTTTATGAGCAAACACCTGCATCACTGACCTTCACATCAGCTTGTCTGTACTTTGTGGTTAGTGCTCA
Source organism: Istiophorus platypterus (assembly GCA_016859345.1). Lineage (NCBI taxonomy): Eukaryota > Metazoa > Chordata > Actinopteri > Istiophoriformes > Istiophoridae > Istiophorus > Istiophorus platypterus. The sequence goes on along the minus strand of CM029133.1, from coordinate 20,031,209 downwards.
TTAGCTAGCTAGCATGTTGAGGTGCTAAACACCGTGTAAGAGGCTAAACAGCAGCGTGCCAGCTGTGTCAACGTGAGGGCGTTAGAGCGCTGATGTTAGCATTTAGCCTAAAGCACCAGAAAACACTGGATTTTGCACAAAATGTGATGGCAATTCTCATTATCAACGAATCGTTTAGCTTTGGAAATGTAAGAAAATTTTCAAAAATTGCTGTCATAAGATGGTAAGTCTCTAAATCACTGTTTTTGTCCAACCAGCAGGCCAACACTCAAAGACAGTCGATTTACAATGAGATAAAACTAGGGAAAACCAACAAATCCTCACACAGGAGAAGCTGGAACCAGCAATCGCTTCAGTAAATGATTTTGTCAGCTCTAATTGCCTTAAAGCGGAGAAACAGGGCCTTTACCAAAATGAATAGTCACATCTGTACAGTCCAGTCTATTGAACCTGTCTAATGTGAACCATTTTGTGTCTGGAGTGATTTATACCCTGAGAATCAGCCTCAAGTCAAGAGAGTCATCAAGCCAGAAAAAAACCAAAAATTCATTAACAAGCCTTGAAAATGCTTTTCACCCTGAGGACTTACTACATTTCTTCCTGCGGCATTTCCTTGTCTCTAGAGGCCCTGTTCTCCGATCTGAGATCTTTAACAGCGTCTGACAGCGCCTGCAAGTTGCAGCTAATCCGACTGGACAAACTGGGGCCCAGTCTTCACACAAGCCGACCGGTGACTATTAAGTCTGGGTCGTGGCGCTGTTCGGTTGTTTCCCCACCCGTCGTTGTGCCGTCAGAGGAAAAAAAAAACACGTGCCGCGCTCGCTTGCCAGGATTTATTCAGATGAAGCGCAGAGAAAGAAGAGATGGAAGCCCTCAGGCGTCATGTAAGAACAAAAGCACTTTGTGTTATTGTTTTTTCCAAAACTGGAAAAAAAAAATACTCATTGAAAAAGATAGTCGTGGAAGTAGAATATATATATGTATATATATATATATATATATATATATACATATATATATCAGTATCAGAGCAACTGTTGTCATGGTTTGTATATTCTTTTAGTAATAATCCACATTTTCATACAAATAAATATCTTTCTTTCACTCCGTTCTCTCTCCGGCAAAGCGCAGGAGTGAAACAACTGACCGGGGTCATGGAGGTCGTTCCCAGGCAAAGCAGTCAGATACCAATAGCTTCCTCCGCCAAGTTCCGTACTGTACCTCACACCATGGATGTCCTGGTCCCGGGGTTCGGATTAGGCCAAGCGTCCACGTCACATGCCCCCCACTTGCTCCGATGTGGCTTGACTTTAACCCAAACCTCACATAGGCCCAGAATCCGGGTCTCTCCGATGGAAACTGGACTCCAGATTTCAGGGCTTGATCCGAGTGGAAGTCTTTTGGGGTTTGTTTGTTTTTGTTTTTGTTTTTTTTTTTACTTTTCATTGTGTCAGCGTCATTATACTCCCCCAGCGCCCATGAAGACCGTGTTGATGGGGGGCAGCGAGGACACCAGGTCCTGCACGTCCGAGGACGGCGCCACGCGCTGCTGAGACAGCAGCGTCTCCTGCGAGGCGAAGGGAGAGGAGACGCCGTACATGCAGGGGACGGACCCCGACGAGGCGAGGGGGTGACCTGAGGAGGAGACAATGGAAATGGCAAGTCAAACAGTTCACTGTTTACTTACTAAAAACAAAATCTTCATTTGGTGTAAAAGTGTTGCCTTTCCTTTCTAGTGTCTACTAATCTATTGATAGTAGTTTTTCTTTAACAGTAAACGAATCAAAGGCTACAACCATATGACAAAACCTTCTAAACAAATAACACAGAACTGCATTTTAGAGTTTACACTTCTGTTTAAAAGTTGTTTTATATGTAATTCAACATCTCAGTGAAATTACAGCATTAAACAGATAAACAATGGGCCAGTTTTCTTAAACAGAAAGGTGGAACTTTTATATTGTTTTATTAAGTTTAATCTAAATTTGCGAGTCACCCAAGGAACGAGTGCGCTCACGATGTTGTTTCTACATCGGAAATCAAATGTTTGGAAACCTGGTCCCACCACTGTTGCAGAAGTTGGAGACTGGGCTGTTCTTCCATCATGTGAAGCCACTTTCTGATTCCTTCTTTCTCCTGTTTCGGGTCGTTATCTGTTATCTGCTGGAATATTGTCCTAATAACGCATCAGGGGGCATAGTAGCACGGTTTGTTCCAACACGGCCTGGAGGAATTTTTTTTGGCATCAACTCTCAAGGCTTCATTTGCTTCCCCTGCTGCAGAAAAGCTGGAAGTGCTTAAAAAAAAGGCCTATTTTCTATGGGATTTACATGATTTTTCAGTTGTTTTTTTCTTTTTTTCTTTTTAATCTTCTCCCATTTTCTCAATTTTTCAATTGCGTCTACAATCAGTTTATTTAATTTTCTTATCTATGTTTTATCAATAAGACTATGTTGAGTCTGCTTAAACGTGTGGCTGAACTGTATGTAATTTTCCTGACTTTATCATGTTGCACAATGACGACGTTTTGGCCCTCAGACCGTCATCAGACCTATGTCATAGAGACAAACCGAATCCTTTAGTGTTGGTCTTAGTTAAAGAGTTTGTGATCCTATGTACATACGCAGACTTTGATATTACAATCTGTTGCCAGTTTTAATTTTCTTTAGTAGCTAATGAGCTAAAACCTGCGGACACAAGCCGCTCCCACCCCTCCCACATGTTTAACCGCTGACCTGCTCCAGGCTCGGCCTCTGTGAAAAAGGTCCCCGTCGCCTTCCTCCCCGGCTCGTCCAGGATGTTGAGCGGGTCGTGGACCTCGGAGTACGTCCCGGGGAACGGCCTCAGGCTGCTGACGCTACTGATGACGGACACGTGCTGGTCGACCAGCGATGTCATCCGCTGGCCGTCCAGGTAGCCGCCGTTGCCGTAGTAACCTACCGCAGGAGGAAAAGTTTGGAGAGGAAAGAACTGTGATAATAAATCCGGCGCCACATGGTTTGTGCTCATACAACAGTGGGTTCCCAACCATGTTCACTAGTCAAATCTTAGGAATCTTCAGGAAAATATTTATATTCACTTCTTTCCTTATTCTGTCTCTAACACTGGATCCTTTCAGATCTCCAAGTGTCCAAGAAGCCTTGTCAAACAATAGGAGAAGAAAAAGTGAATTTTGGGCTGAATGGGTCTAAACTTTCTGCTTTGTTTTAGGAGGTAAGAAGCCAAAAAATCAAGGTTGGGAGTCTTTAACATAGAGTCCTGAGTGTCTTAGCGGTGGAAATGTATCTTTCATTTGGCTGTTGACACACTGCAAAACACAGTTTAAAGTGATTCATCTCTGTTTGAATAAATGTGTGTTTTGCTTCCTTTATGGCAGCACAACAACAATGATAGTTTTTCTTCCATCATTAAAGATCATAAAAGATTTTCATTTTGCCATTCGCAACATCTCCTCAGGTTCTTTTCTTAATTGAAGCAGTCACAGGAAGTGCGTTTTAATAAATACAAGTCTAAAGTCAATATAATTTCATTTACAGTTGAAAACTTTTAGCTCTAACGTGCAGCAAGACAACAAAGTGATTTTTGCATCAGCAGAGGACAGCCATGCATATGTGCAGGAAAATGAGGAAAATATGGCAATAATCAAACTGTCTCGGGCATAATGTTTCATTTATTTCCCTGTCATGCATTTGGACCTAATTGTTTTCTCTGCAAAATTTGGGATCCAGACCAGAATTCAAAATAAAGTTCTCCCTGACCCATCAGACAGTTCTAGTTTCTAGGTTAATGCCACCGTCCACGCCGTCCTTACCACCATGTCCCGAGGCAGAGTACGTCTGTCCCTGGCACCCACCGCTTGAGGGGTTCAGTCCGGCACCAATGAAGCCAAACCCCTCGGCTGAGTCCAGGATCTGGGCCGCGGTCTGAGCGTCCAGCCCCTGTTCGGTCTGAACTGGATCTGAACCCGAACCGTAGCCGGAAGCGGGTCGGACCACGGAACCATAAGCCGTCAGGGAGCAGTTGGTGCCACCAGATGAGTGGTGGGCCGGTGGGGGATGGTGGTTGTAGAAGAGGTCTTTGGTGGGCTGCTGGTCATTGAAGGAGGGGTACCGAGACAGATGGTAGGCCAGGGACGACGTCTGGGACTGAACCGAAGCCAGACACTGGTTCTGGGTCTGAGGTCTGAAATACAGAGTTACCCACCTCCTCAGATATTATAATAAAAACCGCAGAACTTTTAAAATAAATGTCAGATGTCAATACTCTACGAGATGGACGAGGACTTTAGGGCTCAGTCATCAAATCAGTATTTGGAACGACACCAACTCCTGGTGAGCTTTTTTCTGCTGTTTAACAATATTTTCACCTTGCAATATTTTTACTCTAATATAGTATTCTAAAACTGCTATGCAAAAAAAAGAGTATAAATACAAACATTCAGTTTGTGATACTGGAAAAGCAAGAAAAAAAATTCTTTACTGAAAACAATAATAGCAATATTAATCAACATCATTATCATAATTATTGCTGCATATTAAGTTTGTAATATTATAACAAGAGAGCTTAACTTTGGTCCAGCAATTAAATTTTTGATTTTTAAGGTCAATTGAGGAGAATTACTAAGTTTTTTGTAAATCGAATTATTAATATATATATGAATACATATAATATTAATGTAATAACGGCCACTATCAAGGGAGGACTATATATTCAATCAAGGTCTTTTTTATACATTTCGGATGAGCTATAATAATCCAAATTTCTATTATTACCATCGCATAAGAAAAACAACATCCACAAACAAAGATATAAACAAAAAAAACAGAAATCATCAAAAAATGTAATTAATAGAAAGAGCTACATTGTCCTAGAGTTTTTATCTTTTATATAACATATTTTTTGTCATTATTGTTATCATAGCATAGCATAAGATAGCATAGTATAGCACAGATTAGCATAGCATGGCATGGCACAGCCGACCTGAGCGCAGGCTGGTAGTTGGAGGTCGAGGAGCTGCTGGCCGGAGGGAAGTAACTAGAGCTGGTCTGAGGTAAGCAGTGGTACAGGGTGTCTGGGTAGGAGGAGCAGGGGCTGGGCTGGGTCATCGCACTGAGAGAGGAGAGGCAGGAGGAAGAGGCGGAGGAGCAGGTGGAGGAGGAGGAGGACGGGGGTGTCAGGAGCCTCCCCGCCATGGGCCCCTGGTTGATGACGGAGCCTCGGTGCACTAGCGTCGCTGGAGAGATGGGGGGCGTCATGAGGGGGCCGCTGACCTGAGAGAAGTCCACCTGACCACCTGTTGTAGGTGTGCGGGTGGAGAGGGAAAATGGGGATAACACAAAAGCGCTTAAAAGCGCCAATAAACCCACTTTACGCCACCAGACCAGCACCAAACGGCAGCAACAAAGTCAGCAACCAGCTAGTGAACATAGTGTAGCATTATTCAGCTAAAGAGACTGATTTTTTTTCCCCTCGGGAGCTGGTGGAGACCAAAACTGTAGCTAAAAGAGAGCAGTTATCAGACTTCAGTTTGTCGGGACTCGACTCTGAAAGAATGATAACAATTGCTTTTTTCTGCTGGATTTGTTCGCTAACATGTTAACCATCACAATTTTTATAAGGTGATAATAAGTCAGTGTTGGGTTTACAGCTTGTTTTACTGCCCTCAAGTGGCCAAAACAAATCAGTTATTGCCACTACAAAAGTACAGTGATAGAAAAGATGCAAGACCTTCCCTGCCACAAAAATAACCATACTGGTTGTTTGTTCAAATGCCTCAAATGACCAACTATATGTTTATTGTTGTGTTTTATTGTCTTTATGTGCCTAAACTTAGCCAAACCTCAACCAAAGTGGTGGCAGATCACTTCTAAAAGTAAGTCATAAAAATACTGATGAACAAATTGGTTCTACTGATAAAGTTGCCGGATCAGAACAAGCTCATCAGGGGCTTTTTGAATCCAATAACAAATCCTGTATTTTGTCATTCAGTTTGGAAAATATGGCTTAAATGAAATTACATATAATTCATGCTCCTTCTGTTACTGAACGCAAACAACTAACTGGTGTTTTTTTTTGTTTTTTTGTTTTTTGTCCTTTACCTGAAACTGTAAAACCAGCAGCATCCGCCCCCTGGTAGACGACCGTGCTCGTCTCCAGACTTTGCTGATGATTGGCCGACAGAGACATGTAGGCATGCTCTCCCAGGGGAGGCTCGTTCTTCACCGACTGGTCGGCGGTGGCAGTGGCAGCCTTGTTGCGGTTAGCCAGGAAGCAGGAGCTGGGCGAGGCCATGAACGCTGCTTTACTGGCGTCTGGAAGCAGAATGAGTAGCGTCATGTCATTAACAATGACGTCTGCTGAAACTCACTAAACAAGGGACTTACTGAGCCATATTGGAACAGTTTTTTGCTGATGATGCTCCATTATTCAACTACATTACAATTGTAAGGGTCCTATCATTTACATTTTTTAAATTAGACTTGATTAATTGATTAATTTTCAATTAATTTCCTTTATTAAAGTTGCAGCAAATCATTACTGCACTGTAAATGCACCTAAAATAGCCTGTGTCTAAGAAGGGTCCAAAGTCGACACACTAAGACACACTACTATTACCAAGAGACCTCTTTGCAAGAACTGAAATTTTCATATTGAACATCACGGATGTATGTGAGCAGCTGTGTTTTCCTGTGTGTCGCTGTCTGTTCCGACGCCTGATACCTGCATTTTTCATGTATTTGTCCAACAGGTTCTGCAGGTCTTGCTCCTTGTCATTGTTGAACTGAGTCTCCAGAGCCAGCAGGATGTACTCGTCCAGCAGCATCCGGATCAGGTGGAAGGAGCCTGCCAGCGCCAAAGTGCAGATATGTGGAAAAAAAGGGTTCATCAAGAAAAGATTTGAACCTAACAGACTTTTCTCCCTCATATCAACCCCCCCCCCTTGATTTCTGGCGTAGCCTTCACTTAAGGATTTACTTCTCTGTTCGACCTTTAGGTTGAAGCTGCTCTTGATTTGACCTGTGGGGGGGTCACAGGTTTTTAAACCTTCTGTGTTTGAGCTTTGAGCAGTGCCTCCACAGGGCGACCCACCAAATGGCCGGTGTTTGTCTATGCACGCGGCATTTGTGTGTGTGTGTGTGTGTGTTTGTGTGTGTTTGAACAGAGAGCACGCGACCCTCAGATAAGAGATTTGTTTAATGAGGGTGAGTCTGGCCATTACAATTTATGGCACTATTGTAGCAACCTGCTCCTCTTGCTTGCATTAGCCTTGTGTTTCTGAGTCTGTGTGTAAGTGTGTGTAAGTGTGTGTAAGTGTGTGTGTGGGGTCACCACACATCCTGTGGACAGACTGATGGAGGAGAAAGGAGCAGAAAAATTAATTAACTGACAGTATTATCACACACAGTAATCACCATGTCGTCATTATCGGGTTCAGTACATAGCTTTTGTTAAGAAGGTGTTATTTTAATAGTGGCTGATTGACTTTGATCCTGTGAAGTGATCATTTTTGTTCTTACTACTTAGGCCACATTCCCTATAAACCCTGTCGCTTCTTCTCCCCCCTCCCTTGGTATCTTTGATTTAACATCCTTCTATAAAATGCTCCCTTCATGTTGAAAATGATTCAGTAGTTTACTTCTGTTTGTTTGATTAGAGAGCAAATCACTTCCTTCTCTGCACTGTGAAATCATCACCATCCATCTGCGCCATAAAGCAACACAGCCGATTCCAATGAATCCAGCTGCATGAAATGCACCATAAATAGTGTTGTAACCAGCAGTCATTTCAGCCATGCTTATGTCAGGTTAAAGCAACTTTTATTCAAGTTTACATCACAGGGTTAATTACTCATTGGTGTTAAAATGGTACAAATGCAAAGGTTTGGCCACCCTAAGTTTAACTAATTCAGCAAATACAGAGCGACTTTGCCATAACCATTGCAGAAATACTGAAAGTCATTATAAAAGCTAAGAATCCTCACATCTGAGAGGCTGGAACAAGAGACGGGGGGGGTTGCATTTAGTTTGTTCAGCCGGGACGATTTTCTCACCGAAGCTGGAGGCATTGTTGAGCGTGAGGTTGTGCATCACTCTGGCGCCGAAGAAACTCCACCTGAGCAGGAAATCCTGGGCCCGCTTCTTCACCGACCGGCCGCTCTGCTTCCCGGGCTTCGCAGGCAGAAGCACGGAGAAAAAATTTGTAGTGTGTCCGCGCATGTATGAATACACAAAGTGTTGGGGGGGGGGGGTCAGTTACCTTGATGACTTTATGCTCCACAACCGAGTCCAACCACTCGATGAAGGACTCGACGGTGGCGTTCTTCCTCAGCAGCTCCTTCAGCTCCTGGAAGACGGTGATGGAGTCGTCTGGAGAGGAGGAAGAAGGCCAGGTCTAATTTGTATTGAAGAAACAGCTGACGGTTGTGATGATTGATGAAAATAAGCTCAGTCTTAAATTTGATTTGAGAGGTTCGGTCAGCTGTTGTCTTACACTCAGAGTAGATGTCTGGCTCCTGGTCTCCGGTGGCGTTTACGCTGAGCAGAGGCTGCGAGCTGATGCTGCTGAGGTCCACGCTGTCGATGTCCAGCACCATGCTGTTGACCACGGCCTGGTCAAACAGCGCCGGCCGCGCAATCTGGGAAAAGACAGGGACATGGAAGAAAAAGGGGAAAAAAATCCCTCAAAACTCATTGCTGTGTTTATCTTGAGATACTAAGACTATGTCTATAATCCATATAATCTCTCCTTCACCTGTGCCAGGTGCAGGAATGAGGTCTGCCTCTTGAGGGAGGAGACGAAGCGGCGCGCGATGGGGAACTTCTTGGCCGCAAGGCATTCTGGGAGGTTCTCCAGGGAGGAGGCCAGCCAGTGCTCCCAGTGTTTGGCAAAGTTGCGTATATCTGCCAGCAGACTGGCGGAAAAAAACAACGTTAATGCAGGTTAGGTTCCCTCTCAAATCAAATCTTTTTTGTCACAAAAAAAACTCTTTGGGTGAAACTGGACTTGTTTTAAATCCTTTTTTTTTGCTGCCTGTGTCTCTACAGTGAAGAAAAGTGGTAACATTTTGATTGAAGCTAACAGGAATTAGTGCCAAAACTACAAAATATTGAGATCCAAGCATCTCTCTGCCAACTAGAAAAACTCCTTCCAACATATTCCTCTTTTTCCAGGACAAGGAAGTATTTTTATGAGAAATGGGGTTCCGTTTTTTTTTTTTTCTCAAGCAAGATCTCGTTTTTATGTTACATCACAGGAACATGACAGCTGATTTGACAAGAACATGCCATTGAACGTGAGGAGAAGTTTAATTTACGAACCTTTCGGGCATCTCCTGCATCGTAGCGGGAATCAGAACATCTGTCAGAACCTGAGGAAACAAACGATTCATTAGTAAAACGGAGCAACACACTGTTAATCCACATTAGATGGGAACAGGGTCTTCCTTCAATCATATCATGCATACAGTTGATGTGTGGACTTCAAGGCTTAAGCACATTTAAATGGATATATTCTTAATTCCGGTGGGTGTAACGCTGCCTTTAGCCCATTGAGCTATGTTTATCTTTCCTTCCTGTCGTAGAAATTCCTTCTGTATGTTTGAGAGTTGCCAGTTCTGCAGATTTAAAGACTAGAAGAATCTATTTTGGACAGGAGGGCACGAAAGTTTTCTTTGGTTAATCTCTGAAAAAAAATTAATAAAAAAAGGACCTCCGAGCTGTTTGCTTTTACACCGGCATGTAGCAGGGTGGAGAGAACATGCTGTACTCAATTATTGAAGGTACGCTGGAGATTTTTCTTGCTCCTGAACATTTGGTTAGGATGGATACTTTGGGCTTGTGGAGATTGCGATTGAGCCAAGGATCTTTCATTTATAAGAAAAAGTCTTTGTTTTCTTAATGAAGTTCAGGTAGAACCCCTGGATAACTGACTTTGTCAGATTGCAGATTTTTAGCTGCTGACTTAAAGATTTTTTGCAAGTGGAGTTCAGAATAACTACTGGCAAAAAAATGCCACGTGTTAAACTGAAAAAAAAATACAAGATTTCAGTGTAAAAGAACAATTAAAATACACATTTCTTTCTGGGTTGTATCCAAACATCTAGTTTACTTGCTTGAGAACCTGATACTTTGTTGGGGAGACTAAACAGGAATTTAGGTCATAAGAAGTCTGCGTTTGAGACACTTTTGCACCTGCCCACTTTTGATTCTGTGGTGATAAAAATGGCGGGAACGCCGCCTGACAACGACCTTATAGAGGATGGAGTCGCAGACGCAGAAGATGTCGACGATCACAGGGTCCTCCAGCAGTGGCAGCAGGTGGTCGGGCATCCCCTGCCAGAAGTGGAGCAGGAAATTCTGGATCTGAAAAAAAAAAAAGAAAACCAGTGAAAGCTTTGATCGGTTTGAGCAGGCGGTGGCCTTTTCCCCTCACTACCATTTTAGTACCCATTGGCTGACGATAAAAAATGCCTTCATGTGGCACGAGTTACCACCTCCTCGAAGTTGACGTTGATGGCGTTGTCCAGGATGCACTGGCAGTGTGTTTTATACATCATAATCAGAGTGTCCACCTGCAGGAGGACAGGGAAGATTCTGGCATGAAATCGATTTGGAGACTAATGATAATGCAACCGGTTACACCTGCAGCCAAAACTTATTCGCATAATATCATGAGGAGTAATTATACATTTCTAGAAATTAGGATTTTAAACATATTTGTTGGTTTAAATGTCAATATTTACCATCGGAAATGCCGAAGACAGAAAAAGAAGACTGAAAAGCTTCTTGATGTTTGTTTATAGTAAAAATACAATGTATAGTGTGTGTGTGTGTGTGTGTGTGTGTGTGTGCATGCATATGCATGAGCGTGTGTGTCACCAACCTTTTCTCTGGAGATGTTTCCCTGCAGCAGCAGATGCTGAGCATTTGGGAAGTCTGGGAGCAAAGTTCCAGTTTTGGAGCTCAGAGAGTATTTCCTGGTGAAACCTCCCTGAAACAAACAACCTGTATCAGACACTTCTTTTTTAACTGATCCTGATAACATTGTTTTTATCAAAGTAAGTTGATAGTTTTACCTCATTCTTTAGCTTGCTCCCAGAAAATCTGTGATCAAAGAGAAAACAGATTTGATCTTGATCAAACATTTCATCAGCAGGGTTTTTGAAATATATACATATTATGTTTGGGTACTGAGATCTTATAATTAATACATAAATTTGTTCCAAATGGACTAAACAGAAGAAATTGCTATTCGGCACTAGTACTCAGTCTGCAGCAGAAATTTATAGAAAAATATGCAATGTCATCTGCAAAGATTGAGATAAAATGAGGGAAAAAAGGACCACTGCACCGATGATGGTCACAGAAACAATAAAATTACAATTGATGAACAACAAGCAAAATATATGGAGATAAGGTGTAATATGCAGAGAGGAAGAAGAGGAGGCAGATGATGTCCCGTGTTACCTGGTCAGACCTTTCCCAGAATACACAGAGTGATAGTAGGCGCTGCTCTCTTTGATGCCGATGCCGTAGTAGTGATATCTGCCAAGTGTCGAGATGACGATATCAAGGAATGAGCATCGAAAGCAGAGAGTGGAAATAAAACGTAAAAAGTAAAGTAAAAATTTGCATTTACTTGGAGTGTCCCCTGGTGCCGAGTCGTCTTGTGGTTAAGAGAGGAAACTTCTGTCGGATCGTCTGAAGCGAACATGAGGCATTAAGTTCTGGTCAATTCAGCTCCGTCTGACTTATTTTTATATCAAACCTTAATCATTGTCAGTTTCATTGTCAGAGAATATATATTAGGTTTCTCAAGTACCCTTATAATGTGTATTGTTTGTATACTACCCTCATCTTTTGGGGGGTTGTATCTGCAGAGTGAGACATTTGAGACGTACCTGGAATAATCTTTTATATGATAATGACATTGAAACACCAAAAGTTTTTTTAACAGTAAAGAGCGTTGCACCTTTAACTTGGCAAGTTGAGGAAAACCAAGTGAAGAAGTTAAAGGCTTAGTTTATCATATTAATCCCAAACTTTAGAATTTCTTAGTTTGAATCATCCTAAAACCAGTGTGATAGAACATAAGAACTCTGCAGATACAGCAAGTACCTGCAGAGTTCTTATGTTCTATTACACTGGTTTTAATGTTAATGGGAGACATTTTGGACGGTGAAGACGTTGTCTAGCTCTGTGAGGAAAAAACACACACACACACACATACACGCACACCTTTCCGAATGTTGCGGCGCAGGCCGGCTCCAGTTTCTCCTTCCTGCAGAAGTCCAGGTAGTGGGCATAGAGGATGCACCGAGGCAGACACACCCCTTCACACACTATGTAGTTCTCCTCCAGCCTGTCGACACGTCAGAGGGAAACTAATTTTATTATCACGACCACGTCTGAGATGTCAACCATACACAGAAGATGCAAAATAGTCACATTTAAGGAGCGTTTACACATGAATTAGTATCCTGGTTCTGAGCCTGATATGGTTTTTACATGCATCATGAAAAAACCTGGTTGTTCATATCCCTGTGTAGATGGTCTTAAAGAAATTAGTAACTACAGCTGTCATTTAAATGAAGTAGAGTAAAAAGCAGAGTATAAGTAGAAAGTACAAGTGCCCCAGACATGAACAGTATTTGGGTAAAAGTACTTTCCAAGCAGCTTCTTATGGAAAAATAGCTGCAAGTGTAAACAAATGACCTTCAGTGTTTTTTTTCTTTTTATTCTAGTTTCAGCTTTTTTATTTATACAGGACGGAGGACGTCAGGTTTGTGTGACGTGAGCTGACGCCCCCAGGTGCGGGTCTTACCACTGCAGGGTGAGCTGCGTCTGTTTCTTCTTGTCCTTGATGATCTGGCTGATGCTCTTCCTGGAGGAGGAGGAGGAGGAGGAGGAAGAGGAGGAGGAGGAGGAGGAGGAGGAGACGCTCTGTTTGACGGGCAGCCCGGGGTTAAAGTCCACCAGGTCCTGGTCCTCCTCCGAGGACGGCGTCTCGTTACTGTCCTCAGCCTCTGAGAATAACGGCACGGAACGGACACAAACGGCACTGAGTTCAAGACGTCTGCCCCCCCCGAGTTAATATTGGAGAATGAAAAAAGGGGAGGGGGGCAAAACGTGAGGTTTCTCACAAATTTCTCACAATCTTTCCTCTGGTAAATGAGTCTGATTGTGATGCTGCATCTAAACTTCTTTACCATGCATCAGCATTTAAACTTCTCAGATTTATCCTTCTCATATGTTCATAAACTTAAAGCTAAAATTGTTTAAAATAACACCAGTGTCAAAACCTTGAACTGGTTAAGTTCAGTATCTGAGGTGCTACTGCTCCACTGCACTGATTTTTTTTTTCCCCCTTCACTGATGGAAAATTTCACATTTTGATTTCCGGATTGATGTCTCGTTTTCACTGTTTCTTCCATCTTCCCTCTGATACTCATTTAAAAACGTTTTTTTTTAAGTGTTGGTGACATATATATATATATATATATATATATATATATATATATATATATATACACACACACACATATCCACCAGATAGTGTCAAAGTCCTCACTGTGATGTCATTCATTCAACATAGTTGAGTTGACAGTCATTGAAAACATAGGTTTGTAAGTTTACTATTTAAAAACACAAACGTTTGTAATTTTAAAAAATTTACGCGAATCGTGGTGGATAAATAAGATTTTTGCATATATATATATATATATTAATTAATAGATTTTATAAATATATTTGTATAAATTTTAATTTTAATTTTTTTTCCCCCAAACATTTTCAGGCCATTTTAAAATTCAAACACTCCGTGATAACGCTGAGGCCACTGACTCAATGCGGTAAAAATTTGATATTTGAAAGCTTTAAAATTAAGAAAGTTGGCTGAAATTTAACGGTTGAAATTTAAGCGCAAACGAAGTCTGCAGATGATTAATTGAGCCATAAAACTGAACCTGTTTTTTTTAAATATCCATTTTCGGTCTTTTCACTTTCTGCCTTTTATTTTTAAGTCCTTTACGAATCGCACCTTCACTTCCATGACTGTGTCATCATCATCATCATCATCCTCATTATCATCATCATCATCCTCATCATCATCATCCTCATCCTCATCATCATCCTCATCATCATCCTCATCATCATCATCCTCATCATCCTCATCATCATCATCCTCATCATCATCATCCTCATCCTCATCATCCTATTCCAATCTGGGAGCCAAAAAGTTTTGGGGAAAAAAAGAAAATATAAAAATATAATAATTGCTGTTAATCCGGCGAGGTCTGCGGGTGCAGCGCCACCATGTGGTTGGTTGGCGTAACTTTTTTTCTTTTTATTTTAACCTGAGCAAACGTGGAACTTGTCCACGGAGAAAACAGGTGTAAAGACAAGAAAACGGGAGAAAACGAACGAGAGAGCATAAGAGGGAACTTAATACTATAAACCAACAAACCCCACATCCACAGAGCGCGGCCGCTCCGGTACCTGATTTAATCCCGGCATCGTCCTCCTGAGGGAGACGGGTCTGCCCGCCGAGGTCAGCCAGCGCTTCCCCCGGGGAGCCGCGCAGGCTCTCGGCCAGGGAGCGGACGAGAAACGCCGCGTCTCTGCCCGGACCGTCGCCGCCGCGCTTCATCGGCATGGCGGCCGTCACACCTTCTGCCTTCTCGGCTTTAAGATGAAAATAACAAATAAGAGAAAACCAGCCGTGAGAGAGGCGGGTCGCCGCAGATCATTTGGCCCCAAAGACCGTGGACCGGCTCAGCGGACAAAAAAAAGAAGAAAAAGAAGAAGAGGAAGAAGAAGGAGGAGGAGGAGAAGGAGGAGGAGGAGGAGAAGGAGGAGGAGAAGGAGGAGAAGGAGGAGAAGGAGAAGAAGGAGGAGAAGTCCCTTCAGACGCCGTCTGTCACTCCTTCCTCCGCGCGGGTCCGGGAGAGTAAAGGGAAGATGAGCGACACCTTCTCCAACATTGTTTATTCTTGTTTATTTCGTTTGTCTGGGTCCGGTTCGTTCCTCCTCGCACCAGTGGAGAGCTGCTCCGAGGGGAAGGCAGAGCCACTGAAGCCACGGACGCGTTCATCATATTTACAGAAGAGCGGGGGCAGATCCGAGTTTATTAATGATTAACGGGAAGAAACCCTCGTCCATCTGCCCGTCCGTCCGTCCTGCCTCCGGCACCCGGCCCCTCAGGTGCGCCTGAACACCTGAAGGAACATGAGTCAGATTGTTTTTCAGTTTTCTGTCGCTTTCTTTAAACGTTTTATTATTATTATTATTATTATTATTATTATTATTATTATTATTATTATTATTATTATTATTATAATAGTGTTAACCTGCCTTGGGATCGGTTTTAAGCTCAGGGAGACTTTCCTCTTCCAGCTCCATCCACCACATTGATCTGCGACTATTTGGATTCGATGATTGTGTCTTTTTTGTCAACTGCCTGAGAAAATGACAGGGGAAATATCCCAAAGCCCAAGGTGACACTTTCAAGAGCCACATTTTTTATTAATATTCCCAGAGATAAAAAGCACCATAATTTTCAATTTACAACCATATAAACGGAAAAACAAAGAGATAAGGTTTTTGGCCTTTTTGCTAAAACATTTAACTAATAATCAGAATTATTACCAGATGATTTCCTATGCTTAGACCGATATTTTCACAGCTTGGCCACAATAATCAAAAACAACACATCCGTCGACACTTTGACATATTTTTCTTTGTCAGAAATAAGCCAAAGGAAAAAGCTTCCCGACGTCTCCTCCTTCGGAAACTCCGGTGATATTTCCGCCCTTTTCCTTTAAAGCGTCACCTGTCGAAGCCTCCGTAGGTCCGAGGCGCCTCCTCTACATCAGATATCACATCATTTTCTTTTCCAATGAAATATTACTTTCACTGGTTCCTCTCGGTTACTCCTCGTCTTGCCTCGAGGATTTTCTTGTAAAAAAATCTGTTGCTTCTATTTGTCTAATTCTAAACAATTGCTCCGGTGAAGAGAACGAAGGTCGAAAGTCTCGTTTCTCCATTTGAGGACCTGGCCTAAAAAGAGTTGGGTTTTTTTCTCCCGTCCTTGAAAATGTTTTCTGTGCTTTTATTTATCTCTTAACTTAGTGTGTAGAGTTCAATACTTTTTAAGAGGCAAAGAAAAATAAAACAGCCTCCGCAGAACGAACAAATTACACACGTTGGGGCTCGGAAATTTGTTTTTAAATCAATCGCGATATTAATGTGAATATTTTCCCAGTTGTAATATACATCTAAATACAGGATCACATATTCTTAAGGTATAATTATCAAAAATATCTAACACAATGGACTGTGGTCCATGCGTTATGTGGAGAAAAAAAATCCTGCCACAGGCCTAAAACGAAACCTTAAATAATTTTGGTGGATTTTTGATTTAAACAGTCATTAATACTGTAGTTCGGTACGATGTCTCATCATCGTTTTAAAATTTAAGACCTTTCATAATCATAAATTAGACATTTTAGGACATTTTATGGACAAGACATTCTATATCATAAATGAGACTTTTTTAAAAAACTCGTTTTAAAGATCAGATCTAAGACCTAAGACACTCTAAGGATCAGTGCCCACACAGTAAAAAATACATTATATGAGCAATGCTCAAAAGAATCAACTGATGGACCAGCAATATATACAATATATATCAAAAATAAATAAATTAGACTGAGCACCCAGACATGAAAGTGTGAACAGGTGATGTAAACCTGATGTAAACCTGATGTAAATGTAGCTGTACTGAAATCCAGCAGAAAGCTGAACAGAAACCAAAGTGAAATGCGTCAGAGACCCTCATATTTACATCCGGATAAGATTTGCAGGTGTTTCGACAGTAGTCGCTTTATATTTTAGAGATTTTACCTGGACACAGACAAGCTCAATTGACGGAGACGGCAGGTGTCCAGGGTTGCCAGGTCCGCCGTTTTCCCGTGAAGTTGGATTCCTATTGTCCGCTGGTTGCTTAGACCTATTTAAATGCTAATTAACCACCGATCTACACCGCAGAGGTATATTCTAATTATAATAATATGCTGTATGTAATAACATAGTCCTTTTTGGGACACAGGTGAGAGAACTGCTTCTAGTGCTGGCAGACTAAACATTAAAGGGGTCACTTCGTAGATATTACAATACATCTGGCAATGACGGCAGCGCTGCTGGACTTTAAACGCAGTGTGTGCGGTTAGGCAGAGGTTTGTTTTGGGTTCTGGTCCCGGGCGGGTTTGTCCGGTTCGGTATTTGTCGCACGGACCTGGCAGCCCTGCAGGTGCAGTAGCGCTGCAGGCTCCAGACTTACCCGACAGGTAAAACATACCCGAGGCGGTTCCGAGGGAACGATGGGTACCGACGTGAGTCCGGCTGGTGCGCGGTTCCCCCGGATACTTAGAGTTAACCAGAGATTAAAAAACAAAACAAACAAACAAAACAAACAAAACAAACAAACGACCGTTACGGAGGCGGAAACCTGAGATTAGCTCGGCTAGCGTAGTTATCGCTAAGCGTTAGCTCGGCTAGCGTAGCCGACGTTAAATGTTTGCTCGGTTAACTGTTAAAATTTCAGCCCGCACCGGCACGAAAAAGTCCGCTGAATAACTTTCATTTTGTCGAGACATCCCATCGAAAGCCACTGGGTTTAGGGATACGACAGTTTGTCAGAGTTACACATTTAAAAAATAGTGTTTCGGGGTAAGTAAAATTGAATCATCTGCTAACAAATTTAAGCTAACGTTAGCCAAACATTTGACGGCACATAAATAAAACCGACCCGCTAACAAATGCATATATTTAAATATGAAATACGTAATATTAATACGTTATGGAGACCCCTTTTTTGAATGAGAACATGGTAATGGAACCAGCAGAACTCTATTGCTCATATACAGTCATTGAGCACTTTATTAGGAACCCCAGGCTGATACTGAGTAGTTCCTCTCTTAGTCTTCAGAACAGCCTCTGACACTATAATCGATTCCAGACCATAAATTACTTTGCTGTCACTGAAAAATGTCAGTCTTATTTATTTAGTCCCAAAATCACAGCCTCAGAGGGTTTAATAGTTGAATCAGCATAGAGAACCTCCACCCTTAGACCCTCATGGAACAACCTCTAAACTCAACCCCCAGAAATTCAACATGACCAATAAATGAAATGACAATAATGAGTTCATTTTAAACCCTTAGTTGAGAGTAATAGGTTCAGTATGTTCTGTAAAAGGTTATCATCAGTGATGGTTTGGTGTCTGTGTTATATAAACGATACTGAACACATTCACTCATCTCCAGCTTTTATTTATTTACCCCCCCTAGGTTGTGTTTGGGGATGTGACCGTTACTGATGCGCCCACCATGCAGTCGGTCCTGGGCTCTAAGCATCAAGAGTAAGTTACTATAATGTATCGTGTTAAGGCTTTAAAATTATTATTATTTTTTTTTAATAATTTCTCAGTGTCAGCTAAGCTGTTACATGAGGTTATCAAAAATGCACTGTAGATTAAAACAACAAATTAAATTTCAGTATGAATGTCAGTGAACTTGATGAATACTAGAGGAACAGACATGGAAGTCATACTGGGGCTGTGTCTGGAAAAAAAACAATACATTATAAATTACATATATTTAGAGGCGTTTTATTTGAGTGTCCGAACCCTGAGTTGGAAATGTATGCCCTACATAGTTCGTCAAAAATTCCTACAATTGATCAGAAAAATATATCGTGTACGGCATGGAATCCCATAATGCAATGCGTCACATTTTATGTACCTCCCTCCCTATGATGATGCCAAAAAATAGATGATTCATAAGTAACTGAAATCACAGTTTACTCTTCACCGTGGGGTAAACCACTGTGTCTGGTTGCAACCAATGATAACATAAATTAATGGTTCATCTACAGATTATTTTATTAATTGTTTGATTAATTGATTGGTCCACAAAATGTCAGAAAACCATGAAGAATGGTCGTTGTAATTTACCACAGATTAAGGACTAACAGTCCAAAACAAGATTCACAGTGTATAAACATATATGACAACGATAAGCATTAAATCCACACATTTGAGAATCTGGAACCAGCAATTGTTTAATTAATTTAAATTAATTGGTCGCTGATCGATTTTGATTGACCAGTTTGGCTCTGCAGTGATTAAATCAAACTGGTTACTTGATCATTGAATGATTATATTGCAGTTATTTTGAGAATTTATTATTCGTTTAGGTCACATTTACGCATAAATTCCAAACATTTATTGGTTTCAGCTTTGCAAACGTTAGAGATTCTTTTTTTTGGCCTTATAGTAAATTGAATATCTTTTGATATTGGACTTTTGGGTGGAAAAAGAAAGCATTTCATGACATGATCCTGGGCTCTAGGAATTTCACTGTTTTTTGATATTTTATTTAACAAATGATTAGTCAAAAAAATAACTGGCAGATTCATTTTGTGAAAATAATTGCTAGTTGAACCCCTCTACTAATCAACTAACTGATGCAGTTCTACAAGGGACAGTTCCTGATGCTTAAATGAAAGAAGCCCCACAATTTACAAATAATTGACACTTTTTGAAGGGTGATTATATAAGACACTTACATTTGCAGGTCCCAGGACTCTGGTCCGTTGGCATCATGCGACCTTTGGCCAGTGGTCCTAACGTTAACCCACCTGGACTGGAACCCTGAAGCCACCCTGATTCATTTCCAGGGAAAGTACCTTACCGTATGTGATCTGGACTATAACATCTTGCAGGGAGAAATACAGAACATACCGAAGACAAAAGCTGCAGTGGATATTGGAGATTTTTGCCTTGTACAAGATTTGGCTACAGCCCGCTGGTATAGAGGAAGAGTTCAGAACCGGAGAGACGACCAGTTTGATGTTTACCTGATAGATCACGGCAATATCTTGAGTGTCGATATTGCCCACATATCTTCCTATTCAAACGACCTGTTCATCCTGCCTCCAAAAATAGTTTGCGGCTTTCTTGCAAACGTGTTGGTGCTTCAAGGTTGTTCTCATTCTGTGGTGGAGGATTACTTCTCAAGCCTGATCGGAAGAAATGTCGCAGGTTACATCCAAGCCCTTCTTCCCCACAAAGTCCTCTTATTGGAAGCCCCTGACATCAATAACGACCTTGTTAGGCATGGGTTTGCAAGACATGTGGACACAGTTACCTTCCTCCTCTTGGTTGAGATGCTCATAAACGTGCCACTCAAGCAAAATGTAGCACCAGTGCCTGACTTACTCATTGAAAAGCCAAGGGGACTAGAGTTTTTCTTTAAACCATCCAGTATGCAGGGATACAAACACATCCTGTCATTCTGTGGGCCTAGATTGAGCCGTGGGACACGTGCTACAGTGCGAATAACTGCTGCTGTCGACCCCGGCCTGTTTTATTGTCAGATGGCCAGTGCGGAAACAGATCTTTGGGAAATGTCAAAGAAGCTGGCTGCAGTTTTTGAGTACAACACCAAAGAACACAATCAGAGGACTCCAGAAACCCTGGGTTTGCTGTGCTCAGTTAAAGGAAGAGATGGGAAATGGTACAGAGGCTTTGTGCCGTTTCTCCCCATTAACTCTCATGTTAGAGTTTTGTTCATTGACTATGGATTCTTTGAATCTGTCAAAGTCGAGAACATCCACAGGTTGCCACCGGATGTCGGTTCAACACCCATCATGGCAATGCTATGCTCGCTATCCTCACTGAGTGATCATGATGAGGCTGTAAAAACTCAGCAGTTGAGTTTCCTCCTGGCAGGCTTGCTTGGAGGAGTGTTGGATATGGAGATCAGTAGTTTTGATGAAGAACGGCATCTGTACTCCATCACATTGATTGGTGCTGAAGATAATCATGTGAAGGAACCGGAGCCCCTTCAAGAGCTTCCCAGAATGGAAATTGAGTCTGTTTTTGAGACAGAAGAATTGTCACCTCAAAGTGGCTATTTGTACTATGAGACATTAATGGGCGACGCATTGGGTAAGACTTTGGAAGCAGAAGGGGTGCAGGTAGATTCTGTCTTTGTGGGGTATGTTGAGCATGTCCAGAACCCAAACCACTTCTGGATCAGAACACAAAAACGTAATGAAGAGTTTAAAGAGATGATGGAAAAAATGAAGGATCACTTCAGTCAAGTGAAGCTAGATGAAGATGTACTGTTGAGTCCCAAGCTTGGGACACTGTGCTGTGCAGTTTATGAGAAAGACATGCATTTCTACAGGGGCGTAGTGATAGACACTCTTAAGCATGGAGCTGAAGTTCTTTTTATCGATTTTGGGAACATCGAGAAAGTGCCTCACATGTTGATCAAGAAAATACCAGAGGCATTTGCCAGCAAAACAGCTTTTGCCTTTTGTTGTACTCTAGATAATGTTTTTCCTTTGGATGAAGTCTGGACCAGTGACACCACTGACTTTTTCAGACAAGCTGTGTCAAACAAAGCCCTGCTAGTCCATATTGTCCACATGCGACAAAACAAATTTGTTGTTGACCTCTATGAGATGGGGAGTGAAAACAATCAGAGTATCACTGATCTCCTGGTCTCTTCCAAACAAGTTGAACGCTGCAACAGCATTCCCATAGGGCCCGTAGTTGGAAACAACAGAGATGTGATACAAATAACAAGGTTCCCAGGATATAGTCTGACATCAGGCATCAGTGGGAATTCAGAGCAATGTGACCATTATGGAGAGGAAGAGAACATGTGCAAGGCTCAAGCCCCTGCCAGCTTCAAACCTTTAAGCATCAAGCCAGGTTGTGAGTTTGCAGTGCACTGCACATACATCAACTCTCCATCAGATTTCTGGTGCCAGCTTCAAGATAAGGTTCCAGCTTTGGAGGAACTGATGGATAAACTTCAGCAATTTTACTCAACTAACACCGTTCCCCTCGAATCAGGGGTTAGATATTGTGTGGCCAAGTCACCTCTAGATGGAAGATGGTACAGGGCCTTCATCACAGAAAAACAGAGAGCTCCTGCCAGAGTAATGTTGGTTGACTATGGTCTTACCATCAACATCAGGGAGCATAATCTTCAGGCAATAATGCCAGAATATGTTTATTTGGAAGGACAAGCTTTCAGGTGTAGTTTTTACAATCTGATTGAACCTGCTGGCTCCAAGAACTATGGGAAATGGAGTCTGAAGACATGTAACTCTGTTAAAGCTTTTGTCCTCAAAAGCACTAGCAGTTTAAGATGTAAAGTTGTGTCTCAACTGAACATGAAAAACAAAGGGCTCTGCAATGTTGTTGACCTCTACAACACCCAAACCCAGCAGAGCATAACAAATTGGCTGGTGGAACAGGGCATGGCAAGAAAAGCAACAGTCTTAACAAAGCAACTGTCAACTGTGTCACCTGAGTCTTTTGTCTACTCCTCCTATGATCTGTGTCCTGAAAATAAAGAGCAAGTCTACGTGACTCACGTTGGCAGTCAGTGGAAAGTCTACTGCCAACTAGAGAGAAACACTGAAATCATCAAAGAGCTCGAAAAGAAAATCTTGGGGGAGAGGGAGAAAATGATGCAAGCCAATGTGAGAGCAGTCGTGACGAAACTGTGCCTGGCAAAATACTTTGATGGCAAATGGTACAGAGGCTTGGCACATCCTGTTCAGTCGCCACGTCATCTCAGTGTGTTTTTTGTGGATTATGGAAACGCAAACATATCTGAGAAAACCAATGTCATGTTCATCCCAAGAGACTCGGCTGATTTGTTGTACACACCCATGCAGGCTTTGAGATGTTGCCTTGCTTCAGTTCCAAAGGAGGAGCTCTATGCAGCTGTCAAGGAATGGCTTGAGCGAAAAATCCTCAACAAGCGAGTGAAAGCCGTCATACTTGGAAAGTGCGATGATGGTTCATTTGATGTCGAGCTGTTTGATGGAGATGTTAACATCAATGAGAAGGTAAAGGAGCTCATTGTCAGTCTTACACCTAAATCAAAGACAGTCGCTAGTTTTGAAACAAGCTGCAGAAACACAAAACGTAAAATTCTCCACACGAGGCAGTCTTCAAATTCTTCCACATTGAATCCACACAGAGGTACTCAAGTTGGGAATGCACCCCCAAAAATGAGAGAAGACGCAAATAACCAAGGCCACAGGAAAGCTCAGAACAAGAAAACAAAAGCAAAACAACAAAATGAGGAAAAGAGAAAGATCTGTGTCCATGTAAAACCTTGGAAAAACTCTCAAGTAAAACAAGAAAGACAGTGTTCGGATAAAAACACGAAGTCAGAACAAGCTCAACACACAAACAAAACGGAGATCCCTCAGCTCTCATGTTTGCCTGACAAGAAAGTTAGTGCAGGCCTCAGGGTGCAGTGTTTCGTCTCCCACGTCAACTCTGTCAACAGCTTCTTCCTTCAGCTTTCAGAGGATGAACCTGCCATATTGAAAATGGGTAACGATCTCAACTCAAGTATCTTAAGAAATGCTTTGAAGACTGACACATCTTTGAGAATCAGTGACCTTGTCCTGGCTGAGTATGAGGAGGATGGCGCTCTGTATCGCTCTGCTGTGACAGACTATGAAGGGAGTTCTTGCCTCAAAGTTGAGTTCATTGATTATGGAAACTCAGCGGTCGTGGGGAAGGAGAAAATCCGCTTAATACCAAAGGAGTATCTCTCTCTCGCAAGATTTAGCATATCATGCTCCCTGTTGGACAAGAGCGCTTATGAAAATGATGCTTCTTTCACTGGCGCTGTAACAGATAAGCCTCTCATGGTTGACTTTGTCTATCAGTATGGAACTCATTGGGAAGTTAAGGTTGAGATTCTTGATGGAGCGGTTGGTCTTCCAGCAGCACTTGAAGTAGCCATTGAAAAAAGTCCCATAAATGGAATCAAAAAAGAAGAGGAGGTTCCTCCAAGTTCAACTGAATCCGAAGAGAAAGTGACATCCTGTGAACAGGACTACCTTGGGATAGAAATTAGCGAGAATGAAACAACTAAATCTGAAAGATTGCTGCCTACTGCTGAAGGCAAAAATGTCATGAAAACACCAGCTGTCACACTGTCAACCAATTTGAATCAAACATCCTCAGTCAAAGTGACAAGAGAACCTGTTGATGCATTTATACCTCAGATTATTAAAGCCAAAGACAGGGGGAAGGGAACAGTTCTGTTGGTCCAGGGTAATGGTGATTTTTACGTCAGACTTGCTAGGACCAGTTACCTGTTTGATGCATTGGAAAGTGGCATAGTGGAGAGCCTATTCAAATGCAAGACATTGGTTAAAGGGAAAGTCCAACGAGGCCTCAGGTGCTTAGTTCAGGTACACACAGAGGAAAAGTGGCAGAGGGCTGTTGTTCAGCATGTCAGTGGAGAAAAATGCAAGGTGCTCCTCGTGGATCACGGAATAACAGAGGATATTCCAAGTGGTTCACTCAGACAGAACTCAGACAGAAACCTGACAAGAATCCCAAACCTTGCAGTGCTGTGCAAAATAAACTGCCCTGGGCTCAGTGAGGGAGAGCATGCTCACAAATTGCGGTGTGAAATTCTCGAAACTATGCTAGGCAAAGCGGTTGACCTGGTGTTTGTGTGTTATTCAGAGGCGGGTAACCATTGGATGGTTGAAGTATTCACAGACCGACTCTTCCTTGTTCTTCAAAACACAACATCACCACAGCAAAATGAAGGGATGATCCCGTCACCTGCTAAAACCCAAATTGAGGCCCCAGAGGAAGATCCCAACATGGACACAAGCGCTCCTCAGAAACTTGCCTTTGCTCCTGTAGCTATAGACAAAGAATACTCTGGCTTTGCTGCTACCATGATGACTCCCTCTGAGTTCTGCGTTGTTCTTGAAGACTTTGCTCTCATCATGAACGATGCGTCGGTCGTATTGGATGACCTCCCCAGGCAGATGTGCCCTCTCCCTGAAGCCCACCTCGTCCACGGCGCCTGCTGTCTTTTAAAGTCAGCCTCAGAGAGGAAATGGTGCAGGTCTGAAATCAGGTCTGAAAACAACACCACCGTTGTCCTAAACCTGGTGGATTACGGCCACTACGCATGCGTGCCGCGCAAAGACCACATCAGGCTGAAGAAGCTTCCGGAGGAGCTACCGAAGCTCCCAAAAGGGGCGCACTCATGGATCCTGCGAGGGGTGAAGCCGGTTGGAGTGGACCAGCAGTGGACTGATGAGGCAGCGGTCTTCTTCCAGCGACGTTTGTGCAAGAAAAACCTGCAGGTCTTCTTCAGAGGGTTTGTGTCAAACACACACTGGGGCGGGGGCATTGTGGAAGATGGTGTCCATGTTGCCAAGGAGCTGGTGGATGCTGGACACGCCGATTATATAGATGTCATGCTGGGACTCAGGTGTGCTTCTATTATTCATATCTTTTAAAACATTTTATGTAAGGAGTTTCAGTCAGCCCTCATTTCTTTATTCTCAACTAATTAAGTTATATTTTATACACCACACTGTTGTTTTTAGATTATTAAGTGAGGCAGTATGAAATAAAAGCTGATTTTATTGCATAGCAGTCATTTCAAATACTTTTTTTTTTTTACAAATCTGGTTATTGATTTTGAATAGAAAAATAAGATAAATCCAAATTAAAATTACAATTAACATCTTTTAGTTGTGTAGTTTGATAGTTAAATTGTTTTATTTGCTGCAAAGACTGACACAAAGCATAACCAGTAGTTCTTTTTGCTTATTTCCCTTCATGAATTTCTCTGTTTTATATATAAACTTGAACAATTGCATCTTGCAGCAGAAAAAAAGATATTCTTATGATTTGGAAATTAGTTTAAACTTGCCAACTCTAAAATAAAGGCGTAACTGTAGTAATAAAAAAAAGAAAATCACAATTTTGGTGCTGGGACAGGGAAATGTAAAACGTATACACATTTTCAAGCTAAAAACATAAAACGTGACCTGATTTCTGATACGTTCAGGTTCCAGGAACAGATCCCCTGTAAAGCCCCAACTCAAGACCCTGAAGGTGAGGAAGAATGTGGCCAGGATGAAGATGAGGGCTCTGATGGGAAGTCAGATCTTTCAACTGAGGCCACTGAGGAAGCTGAGGAAGAGATGCAACTCAGCACTTTATCTCGACTAGGTCGATGTGAGAAAAGTATATGTTAACACATTTTTTGTATTGCTGTCTAGTGAAAGGTCATAAAATGAATTTAAAAAATAATCCATTATTTAAGCTGCATTAGTCCACAGGTATAAAGAAAAACTGACAAATTAAGTAGAGAAAAGGTTCAATATCAGAATCAGTGTCAAATTTTGACTTGCCACAGCTGAATTTTGAGCCGAAACAGCTTTGTGGCTGAAGGTTAGAATAGATGTATTCCTGAACCTAAAACAACACGGTAGTCA
Source organism: Istiophorus platypterus (assembly GCA_016859345.1). Lineage (NCBI taxonomy): Eukaryota > Metazoa > Chordata > Actinopteri > Istiophoriformes > Istiophoridae > Istiophorus > Istiophorus platypterus. Next base: position 20,004,846 of record CM029133.1, on the reverse strand, counting down.
TTTATAGAAACGTCAGTAATATACAGTGCGGTCCTCTCGTGTTGTCTTGTTTTTTTCTGTTACAGGTTTCCTGATGTGAAGGCGATCACAGTTGGTAACAGTTTCCTCAGTGCCCAGCGTCAGTGAGATGCTTGTTACTTGTTTTGGTTAAATGTTTTAAGTCCCACAGCATTTTGAGTGTTAGAGCCGCTCTAGAACCATGTTAACTTCAAATCGACTTAATTCACCTTAAAATTTTTCTTGTGAAGACTTAGTTGTATTTATTTTATCTGAACTCATGTTTTGTTCATTGACTTTGTTTGAGAACTTTTGAAGATTTTTTTTTTAAGTGAGTAGCACCGTGTAATTTTTCTTTATATGCACAAGAAATTTGAGAACAGTTAAAATATTTTTATAGTTTTTTTCTTCAGAATATTTAAAAGAAGCTGTTTTCTTCGTACATGGCCTTTATTTTAATAGGTTACATATATTTTGGAAATTAAAGTCATTTTGTGTATCCATTCTAAATTGTTATAATGGTGCTTTATGTTTAAAAAAACAATTAAGTTTGGTGATTAGAGTTAAATATAAAGTAGCTAGAGACATTTGTTTAAGTTGAAATTTTGCATTTGTAAACAGGCCTTATTTGTTTTACCATTGAGTGTTAGTGACCTTTTATTTAAAAAAAAAAATTAAAAAAAGTTCCAGGTGAACAAATAAAATGTATCAAGTTACTGACTCATGAATAAATCCATAAGAAATCAGCTCAAATATTTCCACAGTTTGGTTTGAACTTTTCACAGTGAGCGTCTGATGTTTAATACAAATTTGAATAGAATGCAGTAAAGCCTTTTAGATGCAGAATTAGATTCTTATCTGATACTTTGATGTCAAACATATTTTTATCTCTCAGCCAGAAGAGACACATGATGGTCGTCAGTGGTGTGAGAGAACAAAGACAGAAACTATTATTGCTTGTGTGTGTCTGTATAAGAGGAAACTTCAGGGCAGGAAAATGTTGAAACTGACACATGCTTCATGAGCAGAGCCCTGATGCGGCCTGCACACAAATGTCAGCTCCTGGTTCACCACTGGATGGCGCTGTTGGGCCATGGTTGCGATCAGCATATCTTGAAATGCTGTTGGACACGTTATCGTGCGTCCACAACCACAGCCTTATGTGATTAGTGCTGATATTGAACTGCTCTTTGAGGTTGTCATGTGGACATCAGTCCCTAAAAGTGATTCTGAAACAAATAATATAAGGAAGGAAGTTTCGGGTCAAAGATCAGATGTTTAACACAGAGATGACGTTTGAAGAGGCGTTGCACTGCACTGAATTATACTGAAAGCTATTTCTAAATTACATACACGATCGGGCCAGAAACATTAGAATATTAGAAAAATGTTTCAATAAAATACAGACCAGGGCATCAGATATATACATATAAACATATAAATAAATTAACCTGATTGGGTAAATTCTATATTATTTGGCCTTGTGAAGTGAAAACGAGTAAATAAAACCCCTGCAGCATTAAGAAAAAAAGGATTAAAAATGAGCTTGTATCCAAACCTTAATGTTCTCTTACTTTTTATTTCATCAACTGAAAAAATAGAAACAAATTACACAGTAATCGGGGCATGTTCAGAAGTTTGGGCAAACGTACTAAGTCAGTACTTGGTCCAACCCGCTTTTGGCAGAGGTCGCTGTTTGCAGAGGCTTTTTGCAGCCTCTGTATTCACGATGCAGGAGACTCCACCGACTCTACCCGCTGATTTCCAGTGATGTTGCGGTTCCGGGTCCTCTGAGGTCGGTTCCAGCAGCTCCGGCTTGTGGCTCCCGACGCTGATGGTGGATCTAGAGGTCTGCCTTGGATCCCTGTCCTGCTGCAGGAGCCAGACCCTTTTTAGTTTCACTTTCTGGACTGAGTGCGGGACGTTTTAGTCCAGAATTCGCTGATACTTAGAACAAACCGTTCTTTCCTCTAATCAGTGTTTCCTGTGACACCGGCTGCCAAAGCAGACCCCCCCAGTTTGCAAATCCCGCATGTCCGAACTTTTCATTTGCCACAATTAGTGTTTTTTTAAGTTCATGAACTAAAAATCAACATTAAGGTTTTTAGCTCTTTTTCGTACTTCGTGTTTTTCGTCTTTTTAGAAATAAACACAGTATAACACAGTGACGTTGAAAAGCATCAGCAACTGCATCCTCCAACACAAACTGATCATTATAACCGTTGAGGATCTGTTGCAGGACTGTTGCATTAGAGCGGATCGGTTTAAACTAGATGTACCTAATAAAGCGGCAACACGGTGTGTGTGTGTGTGTGTGTACATACACTGAAGAGGTAAATAAATAAATCAAACGATGATTAATGCGGTTGATGGAGCAGTAGCTTGATGAAGACCGTAATGTACGTACGCTGGCCGCCGCTCTTGACTCGGCACTAAAACCTTCACTCGTTCGGCTCGATCGAGGCAAAAGGCTGTTGTCAGAAGTGGGATTCGAACCCACGCCTCCAGGGGAGACTGCGACCTGAACGCAGCGCCTTAGACCGCTCGGCCATCCTGACAGCTGGGAGCCGCGGCGCCGCGGAGCGCTCATCAACCCACCCGACGTGCGCGACGCCTGCTCGGGCCGCGGAACGTTCAATGGTGGATTTTGCCTTTTTCAACCCGAGGAGAGCGACGCGACGCCGACGCGACGTGACGCGACGCCGACGCGACGCTCTAGAAACGTCTCTCTCTCTAGAGCGTCGCGAACCGCTACGTTTCAATTCAGACTACAAATCTAGACGAGGACGTAAATGCGTGTAGTTCCTGCGACGCCTTACGTCTTACGCAACACGCCGGCTGGTTCACTTCCGGGTCAATGCTAAAAAAATCTAAAAGTTTAAAAACTGGAGACTTTAACGTATTAACGTAAGAAATTAGCTTTAAAAAGTTTGTTAGCAGATAAACTGAAACCTCCGAAAACAAGTAAGATTCACAGTGTCGCGCTGCAGCCAACATTATTTCCACCATAGATGATTCTACCGATTATTTTCCCGTTTAGTCGTTCACTCAGTACGATGTTGAAACATTCACTTCGCCATCATATCTAACAGTGAAAATAAAAGTTGGCACCATAAAGTGCGGACAACTGACTGAAACGGTTACTTTAGTTATAGTTGACTATTGATTTCTTTTCGATTGACTGATGTTTGAATAACTGTAGCAGCTCAGTTCGACAAGTATGTGTCACAATACAAAATTATAATAGTAACAGTAATGAGGCTAAAGGTCCTGCATTAAAACTTTGCTTATAAAGTATAAAAGAATAAGCAACCAAATATAAATAAAGTTATAAAAATCCCCTGAATAATCGCCCCATGTCATTGTTTTACATGAAAGTGGTACTTCGGTATCAGCTGGACGAGGTGGAGCCATTTTTATTTTATAAACTGCAGGACAATTTAAAAAGGTACAATAATATGTATATAAAACCTTAATCTGAAATGTACCAGACAAATGTGGTGGAGTAAAAACTAAAATATTTGCCTTCTATTCCTGTTAAGAAGAAATATAAAAGTAGCATAAAATGTTAAAACTCAAGTATCATAACTCAGATTGTACTGAAGTACATACAGTACTCAGTTACTTTTCACTGTTGCCCAACATTATGAAGTGAGAGAAAGAAATTAGTTTATAGTTAATCATCACCACACCAATAAAGCTTAGCTTAGCACATAGTAGTCATTGACAAAAGACCACACCTCCAGCCTGCACTGTTGAAAAATCTGTATTTATTAATGATTTACAAAAGGCTAAACATGAAACCATTTCAATGATTCAGTTTATTTTGAAACCTAGAAAGGAGTTGTTGTTGTTGTGGTGGTGTTGTTGTAGTGATTGTGGTGGTTGTGGTGTTGTTTTGTTGTTGTTGGTGGTGTTGGTGGTGGCGGGGCACATCTGTAGTGTATCTTTTACAGGTCAGCTCTTATAACAGCATATTATCTCATCATGTAGAATCTGTTTTAGTGGAGGCTCCTGTAGCGAAAAAAATAAAAAAATAAATCCACACACAGGATGGAGTCACTCAAACAAACTGCAGAAGAGAGATAACATTTGAAACATCACTATTTTTAGGTTTTGTGTCTTTTTTTGTGTCTTTTTTTTTTTTTTTAAACTGGGGGGGCACACCAGGGTTTGAAGTGCGTTCCTTTTCTACATCAGCAGAGCAGCAGCGGTGGCGAATATGATTATGGAAAATTGTGTGTATATATATTTGTACAATCACAATTCTGTCACCATAATAACTCCAGTTCTTTAAAAAAAAAAAAAAAAAAAAACAAGAACAAAAACATCTTGACCCCCCTCCAACTACAGCTGGTGTAAAAACAGAACCTTTCTGTCTTTAATGCACAAAAACACAGATCATCATCATCATCCACAGTGCGAGAGGTCCCAAATGTAATCGACTTCTCACTTCCACAGTTTGCAGATACATATTTAATATTAAAAACAAGTTTTTTGTGCAAGTATGGTTTTTCTTTTCCACAAGATTTGAAATAAATAACTGTAAAGCAAAGGAGCGAGGACTTAAAGAGTAGTGTTCATTTCTTATTGTTTTTTTCTTTATTGTGAAAAACCAGCATCAATCACACTGTGAATGAAAGGAAGGTTAATTTCTGCAGCTTGAATTTAGGTTATAAATCAGTCAAATTAATTTCACACAACTCTGCAAAAAAAAAAGGCTATTTGATTTAAAAAAAAGAAAATAAAATTAAAAGTCACCTCAAGTTGGGGCGAAACATTAAAAAAAAAAAATCTTACTCCACTGACAGTTAGGAGCAGCAGGGAGACCAGTCCAGTTTTGGCCCAAACTTTCCGTTGGAATTTTCTGTCACCAAAAAAAAAATGCTGTTACATCACATTAAGTTTGCATTTTTTTTTTTTGTTGTTGGGTTTTTTTTGTTGTTTTTTTGTTGTTTTTTAGTAGCCTGGCAGGTTTCTACAGTAGTAAAAGAGTGAGACAGTCGTGGACCCGAATATTTACAGTAATGTTGTGCACTTAAAGATTCTTCTCCGGGCTGTACAATCCTCCTCTGGAGAATCTTTCAGAGTTTATCTAAAACATCATCAAAATAAAACAAACAAAAAAAAAAAAAAAACCCTAAAAAAAATAAAAAAAACAAAAAAACAAAAAACCAAATCCCATTCTTTCTTGCTACGGAATGAAATAACAGTGTTTCCACTCACTGAGAATTTGAATTAGAAAAAACAAAAACAAACAAAAAAACAAAAAAAAAAGGAAAAATAAAAATAAAAGACCGGTCTGGAGCTCAACCTCGGGCATTTCTGCTGGCAAGAAGGAATTAAAAGTGTGAAAATAATGTGATGCTGAAATAGAGGATAAAATAACACCATAAAATTGTTCATATTTCAGTAAGCTATTAAAAAAAAAAAAAAAAAAAAATTAAAATGAGAATAAACCTCTCCATCCCTTGCCCTAAGAACCATTTTACAAACAAAAATATATCCCCCTTTGTCATGTGATTCTCAAATTCTCACTAGATATAATTAAAACTTTTGTACAGTGCTTTATCATTATATATCTTAGACAGACCTTAACAAGGGGGAAGTTTTTAAGCCATAAATGTCTCTCCTATCGCAACGATATAGCTACGTCCAAAAAAAAAAAAAAAGTGAATGGTCCAGTTATTTGATGATTAGAATAAAAAAATAAAAATAAAAAGGGGAAAACATCACAACCAGGAGGAGACGGTCAGTGGTGAAGGAAGCGAGCGCCGGCTCTCTCCACCGGTTTTTTTTTTTTCTTTCCATTTTTCTCTCCCAAGGGAGCACCCTTAACGTTACCGTGGTGACGCTGGCGTTAAGGCGGCGCCGGGAGGCGAAAGGCTCGGGTCTACTGTTTGGTGTTGAGCTCGTTCTCCAGCTCCATGAGCTTCCGGGAAGCCTTGACCTTGTTGGAAACCTCCTTCCCCTGGGAGAAGAGACGCTGGCGCTCCTTGAAGGTCAGGCTCTCGGGGGCACCGCTGGGGATCGAGTTCTCCTGCTCCTGGCTGCAACACAAGGAAAGAACGGGGGTTAGAACCCCGGGGGGGGGGTGGTTCTTCACCAAGGTAAATCTAGTAAGTCTAAGTCTAGTAAGAACCGTATAAACTAAAATATATGAACCGAAACTGCCTGCGCTTCTTATTAAACTTCTTTCATAATAAAAAATAATGATGGCATCCCTCAACTGACAGACAGGAAAAGATGGGGGGGGGCGTGTGTCTTACCTCTTCGTCCATTTGTCTCGCGGGTCCTTGTAGACCTCTCCTGATCCTACAACTCCTGCTGAGTTTCCAGTGTACGAGTTAAATCCTGTCCGAGGTCACACGGCAGGGGAGACAGAGCAGTGAGAGGGGTGAGTCAGCATCGTTCGGACGCAGGGCTGCGTCGTCCGAAAACATCCGAGACGGAAGCTGCCGGGTAACGGCCGACAAGATCTCCGGCATTTTTACCTTCATTCCTTCATAATAGATACTTGTAAAAAGGGTAAATACAAAGTTATTCTACTTAGAAACTTGGGTAAAGCTAAAAAAAAATAAAATAAATTTGAATTGTCAGTTTCTAACAATATCTTGGTCACCAGTACCCAGCAGCTTCTCAGGTCGACATCACTTCATTTCCCACAGACCAGCCTAAGCGGAAGGAAGAAAGGAAGGAAGGAAGAAAGGAAGGAAGGATTGAGGAAGGGAACGAGTTCTGGAGAAGCGTTAGGCGGAAACCATCAGATCTCAGTGAGCTAGAGCAGCGAGCCGATAGAGGAGAAAGAAGGGAGTGTTAAAAAGCTGTTAAAGGGCCATTCCAAAGCAGCAAAATGGTCTGTGGAAGTGTCAGGTTGGATCTGAGGCCCAGGTCACACACCTCCGACCTCTACTGGCCCAGAGCCCCGTGGTGCTACTGTCCTCGTTAAGTCCTCACAATCCAATTAATATGAATTTGATGGGTAAATACTTATCAAGAAATGACCACACTGTCAGAATCAAACCGATTCACAGATTCAACATCTACTTTTAAGCTGAGTACAGAGACAAAAAATCCACTAGGTTTTAAAACAGGACTCATGTCAAAGCCAGAGAGGGTGACCCCGACCTCTGACCCCAAAGCAGACGTTAATCAGTTGGCTCATGTGCCCCGGTGTCTGTCCGAACTGTAGCAGCGTCTTGGGCCGCAGCTGGAGCCTGAAGTGGTCAGACAAGGGCCAGATGTGTCCAGGTGCTTTACACCGCTTTGATCCAAGACTCTGCAGAGTTTTCTTCCCAAACAAACATTACTACCAACGAGAAAGATGATTGGTTCCTTCTGTCTAGCTTAAAAACCAGCGAACGGCAGGCGATGTTTCTGTATTTGTTAAATATAGAACATCAACCAATCTCATAAAAAAAAGACCAAAACCAGCTGATTATTGTTTGTGTATCCAAGGTCTGATGCATCTTGTTTCTAGAGCCGCGCTGTTGCACTGTAGTTTTAATCTGACTCAGTCCTGCAGCTGGAAATAGTCGCCACAGCAGGTCAGAGGTTCCCAACCTCTGTTAAGACTCGTTCTTTTTTGTTTTCTTTTTCAGTACGTTCTGTCAAGTTCTCATTTACACCAAAACCATTTGAAGTGGCAGAAGCTTGACATTTCAGCCCTTTAGACAATACTTTTTAGCTGCTCTGACCTCTTGTGCATTCTGTAGTGGTAGTTTGATGTGAGGGGTTCCTTGCACTGACAGGCCTTTGCCACTGGAATTTTATTGGTTATTGCAGCAATAAATACACTAAATATCACAACGTGGATATTTTTCATAATTTCATGCCATTTAAAATTATTGGAGTTTCATTGCATTGTAGCAACAAATGTGTGTTCATCCACAGCTGCACCCTTTTCCTCCTGTTTAACTAAGTTTCACTTCGAACAGATCAGTAGTTTTAGGAAAACAGTGAGCTTTTTTTCCCCGAAATTTAAGTTTATATTTACGACATTTATTTGTGAGCAGGAAACAAGCGGTTTGCGGCTGAGAGCCGAGGACAGAGTGGAGGAATACCGGGAGACGGACTGATGCGTTGTTGGTTTTGGTCTTTTTCGTGGGATACGCCTGGATTCATCGTTTGCACTACAAAATCTCACCTCACCTGTGAAAACACCTTTGATCAAATGGGCAGGAACTGACCAGAGTTATGTGTTTGAACTGAGAGAATAAAACCCTGCAGAGTCTCTTTGTGGACAAAAAGAGGCCGTAAGGAAACACTGGATCAAAGCAGTAGGGTCGACTGTCCCTTATTGAGCTAATTCCTGAAAACGGTGGTTGAATCCTACCAGGTGCAACAGGTGTTGACCCAGGGACGACCCAGGAACGAAGACGTTAAACATCCAGTGCGACCTCTGCTTTCAAAAGACATAACTTTGGAGCCCAAAGGTATGTTGGTCTAGTGTTTTAGATGAGGGCCTGGTACAGTTCAGATGAAGACACAGTGACAGGGTGTGAACCCAGACAGATTCGTCCAGCTGGCAGCTCTGTGGCTCTTTTTCTTATTTTTGAGAGAGAGATCTGAAGCCTAGTTTGGTCTGGGATCAAGACAGTGTTCCCACTCCAGCCACCCCCCCGAACCCCCCCCCCCCCCCCCCCCCACATAAATACAGACTGGCAGAGAACAAAGTGACCACAGAAGGAACGACCCCTCGTCCGGGTTCCAGCTGCATTCCTCCACGGAGCCGACACAGATGGAAAATTACACTTCTGGCACTTGCAATCGAAAATTCCTCAGATTCACAAAAGAAAAAAAACAAAAACAAAACAAAAAAGTCATCCACTGGCTATTTTTTGTGGATTGTCAAAAGTAACGAAGGTTTTTCTTTTTTCCTCTGGTGGAGTTATCTTGGAGGCCGGTGGATGGTTAAACAACCCCCCCCCCCGCCCAAAAACAAACAAACAAAAAAAGCTCAGGCTTTTGTTAGAACCCCCATCGCCAACTTTGTTCTTCCTTTGTAGCCTTTCCTCTACTTCGTGCACCTTCTCAGACAAACCGGCATCAGAATTGTTTTCCTTGTGGGTTTTTTTTTTTTAAATTCTGATTATAAAAATATCTGTTTTGAGACAAGGCTGCATTTTTATTCATTTTTTTTTAAAATTAAAGTCAGACTTGAGTTTTTTGGAGCTGCCAGCTGAACAATCACTATTGTTTAAATACATCTGGAGCATCGTAACATCCAGGGGAAGCCATAGACTCAGGTGGCGCTCGGACACCTGAACCTGCCGCAATGCCCTGTGGGAGTTGTAGTAAGGTTTTTTTATATTTCATTTTTTAGTAAAGCTGCAGCATTAGACAGCATCACGGCTACGGCAGAGGCAGAGACAGGGACTGACAGAGCAGGGGACAGCCCGGATCAGCTGACAGAGCCGAAATCAGGCGGACGACAAAGCACAAACAGGGGTGGAAGGAAAAAAAAAAAAAGATTAACGGGCAGATTAACAGACGAACCGACAGACAGACAGGCAGAGTGGAAAACGGTAGCAGAGGTGCAATTACAAATAAAGACAGACAGACAGCAGGGTGCGGCCCGGTGGACGCCTCGCAAAGGCAGTAAAAAGCAATAGACATCAAGCCGGTTAATGGGGCGAACTGCTGGCAGCCAGGGTGCAGTGTTCTGAGTGTGTGTGTGAGTGTGTGTGTGTGTGTGTGTGTGTGTGTACACGTGCGTGGCAGGGTGGTGAAACATGCAGATTTCATTTCTGGGGATGGGGGTGGGGGTGGATGGGGATGGGTTCGGGTAGTGGGAGGTTAGTGGGATGATTTTTTTTTTTCTGAATCCGAGTGATAACAATGCAACACAAAGTTTCCCGTGAGGTCCTGGATTTTTTTTTTTTTTAATGTTTTAATAAGCGACAGCAATGGAGGAGGTTTATTTTGAAGGGCGCGGGCAGCAGTTTCCTGGACCTCAGGCGGTGACGACGACGTTCACGCCGTGCTGCATTTTAGGCGCCATTTGTCTGTGGATGTTCAAAATGCAGACGTCTGCAGCATCGCTGAGCCCTGGTGGGGTAGTCGGGGGGTTTGGCCACACGCTTTTACTGCTGATAACTCTGTCTTCTTCTGACCATTTAATCACTTAAGCCCTTTTATTTTTTTCCCTCGGGTGTCAGATGATGTTTAAAGAGCAAAACATTTGTAGGAGAATTTAGCTTAAAATTAAAATGTATAAAATGGGCAAAATTTGGAATTGAATCGGGACCTGGACCTGATCAAGGAATCTAGAGCAACATTACAAATTAGACCAGACAATTTTCCATAAAACACTATAGTTTTTTTCTTCTGAGTTAAGATCCACTGATTTAGACTAGTCATGGACAATTTTTTTTTAATCTAAATAATCTGAGTCCAGGATAAGTAAAATCATCCAATAATCTAAAATAAAAAGTAAAGATTAGAGATAAGATTTAAAAAAAGCACATTTTAAAGCAAAAGTGTTTTTTCTAATAGTTTCTTCTGTTAATCATCCTGCGGCTCCTTAGATTTATCTGGGACCTTCTGTGGAGTCATTTCCTTGTAAGATTTTGATAAAACAACATTACTCATCTTTCAAGGAAACTGAGCATGGGCACAGATGTGAAGGGATATTTTCGAAAGCGAGAAGTTGCCGAGGAAAACAGCCAATCTGTTTATTATTTGATCCTTGTTAAGAAAAAAAAAGAATAAAAAAGAAGCTACTTTTAACCTCATGCTAAGTGGGGATTCCTTCGGAAGGAACCGTGACCTGAGCACGACCTTCGAAGCCCTGACTATAGGGCGGGCTCTTATGAATGACTGCCACTAGGCGTTGCTATGGGCCCCGTGCAGATTGAGTTTATCTTAAACCCTCGGGTGCCTTTTAAAAACAGCCACAAAGAAGAAGCCTTTCACACTGTTTGCATTTTTTTGGATGTTGATGTTGTGGAGATGAGAGTTGATTATTATTATTATTATTATTATCTTTTTTTAATCGGGTGATTGATGGGTGAGTAAAGCCAATGGTGTGTCTCCTTCCCTTTGAAGCCAACACCGCTAAGCAGAGCCGACGGGGGCAGGAAGGGGGCACGCGGGCGATAAAACGATGGCTGGCCTCGTCTCGCCCCCCCCCAACCTTCCCAAGCAGCAACAAGCCAGACAACAAAAGGAGGCGGCGAGCGACAACACCAACAGTACTATGATTGGCTCGGATGGGTCTCAATCCGCAGCAAAAAAAGGGTGTGTGTGGGTGGGTGGCGTGATTATCGATTGCTTTTTTTTTCTTTTCGCCAGTGCTGATCGAGGGGGGTGAGGGAGTTTGTGATTGGAGGAAGATGAGGAGGAAAAAACAACAAAAAAATTACCGGTGGACAGGAGGAGGTGTTTAAACAAACCAACATTTAAAAATAAAAATTACAAGACAAATATAATCTGATTGGCTCGAGGAAAGGGAGGGATTTTTTCCCCCACATATCAAAAAAAAAAAAAAAAAAAAAAAAAAAAAAAAAGGAACACAAAAGGGATGAATGAAGGGACTGATTGACGACAAAAATAATCTCGGACAAACATTTAAAAGGAGGAGAAAAAGTAGACGGTGGAAATAAAAAAGGCAGAACGCCTCTCTACTGGGAAAAAAACCACAAGGTCGAAAGAAACACAAAAAAAGCACTAAAACCATGGAGGAGCGGGTAGAAAACGAAGAGACGAGTGGATGAGAGGGAGGTACGGGAGCTGTAGAGGGCGCTGTGGCGAGCCTGACTCCTCTCTCCTCTCTCTGGGTTCTACCTTTATAGCCTCCTGGGGGCATGGAGCTGGGTTTGGCAGGAAGGGGGGGCCCTGTACTGTTGGAGTTGTTGGCTGGCGGCTGGAACGAGCCAGACAGGAAGATGCCGTCGGAAAGAGGACGGGGCTTGCGCGCGGTGGGCGGCGGCTGGGGCCTGCCGTGATTGGGCGAGGCGGCGGCCGGGAGGTCGCCGTACGACTTCCGGGTCGCCGACAGCTTCGCCTGACCCGACTGCCCGCCGCCGCCGATGCCGCGGCCACTCCCTGCTCGGGGGGCTTCCTTGCCTTCCTCCTCGTCTTCCTCATCGCCCGCGTAGGAGACAAACTTGGCGGTGTAGAGAGTGTCGGGGGAGGCGACCTGGGTTTTGAGGTAGGAGGTGTTTCTCTGTGGGGGGGGCGGGGGGGTGTTAGTAGGGTTGTGGGGGGCGGGGGGTTGGTAGTCCCGGGGCAGTGGGGGCCGATACAGACCGGCCGGCTCGTCGGGCGTCAGCAGCTTTCTCTCCGCCTCCTCGTGCTGCCGGCGCCGCTCGGCCTCCAGGCGAGTGTAGTACTCCTCCTCCTGTCTCCTCTGAGGGGAGGGACAACCTGTTAGTACGCTCCACTCTCATTGGCTCCCGCCTCAGTCTATGGTACACTAGAGGGCTAATCAGCTGCAGACTACGGCCGGGGCTCTAGTTGACGACAGACACCACCACACCTCTACCACCAGGGGTAAAACCATATCAGTTGAGACCCCGGTCTAAGAGACTGACAAGACTCTAAAACAAGCTAAACCCAGACTAGATTGGACCTGGTCTACCTGGGCTGCCTTACAACATACAAAGATCTGGTCCATCTCAGTCCACCATGTCTACCACGTCTACATACACTCCTATATACAACAATATTATTTCCATTTCTTGTAACAACTTAAAATCATCTTTTGAAGAAAAACAGTTTCCTAAATGGTCCCCCTGAGCTGGACTTGTTCTAAAGTGCTTTTCGCCAAATTCACCAGCGGACCCTGACGAGGACGGTTCTCCTCCGCTTGACCCGATCTTGTGTAAACACCAGATGTACCGGTGGGAACCTGTCCAGGACTTTACTGTTCTGTCCCTCGCCGGGCCTGAGATTTTGTGGGTCTTTATACGTAAAATCAACGAGCCAAGAACCTACTCGCTGTCTCGTCCGCCAACCTGACACGATGCTGGAAGAGGAACCTGACCTACGCGGTCCCGCGCCGCCTAAGAACCTGATTCCTGGACCACCCGTCCTACGACCAGCTCCCCCTACGACCAGCTTTTCCCCTCAACCCTGTGTGTGTGTGCGTGCGCATGTGTGTGCTCAATCTTTGTGTGTCCATGTGTGCTTGGCATATTTCTGTGTATCCGCAGTTTACTCTTAATGGTTTGTGGGTAAGGGGTTCTGACTCCAGCCCACCCTGTCTCCGGTGGCTGAGCTCTGGTATCTAAGCTTCAGGAGGGGAAAAAAAAGGGGAGGGGGGCTCTGATGTTATACATGAATCTACGCCAGAGGAATGTGTTTAGATTTCTGGGGTTTTGGAGCTGGACCAGCTGCTCTGGGTCACATGTGCTCGGGCGTCTTCTGATGTTAGATTATCTTGCCGTTTTTGTTTTGTTTTGGATTTTTTTTGGAGGATCTGCTGTGGGGGCCGAATGTGGTCACAATCTCGTATTGCCCCCCCCCCCACCCCCACCTCTAGGGAAACACACACACGACCCTGTTAATCACTCTAGAGCTAGGGATGATCTCGAGCTGCTTTTGAATGTCGCATCAGCCCAGTTGGATTCTGAAGAAACTTTTCGGGGGAGGGTGCATGGGGTTGAATGAGTGGGTGGGCTGGGTTCCTGAATATGTACAGTATGGATGGCTGAGGGTGGGTGTGCGGCAGATGGGTGGGTGGGGGTAGATTTCTCTGTTTGCGTGTGTGTAAGTGTGTGTGCATGAAGTGAACATAAAGCATGTGGCTTTCTTTGGGTGGGGGGGTGAGTGGGCAGCATTACCTAAACAAAGTGTCTGAAGCGATGCTGGATGGAAATGGTAACAAAATAAAATAAAATAAATAAAATAAAAACCTGACAAAATCATAACTTCTCCCCTACCCCATCCCCCCTGAAAAAAAAACAAAAAACAAAAACAAAAAACCAACAAAACAGCTCAGACAACTCCCTGACACACGCCGACAACGACCAACGACAACAACAACAACAACAATATGATGGGAGTCCCATGCTTTAGGTGGGTAGGGGGCAAATAACATGACACGGCAACACATCACAACAGGGTGGGGGAAGGGGGGGGGCACAGGATGAGGACATGCAATTGGACATTTCACAATTCATATTAAGAAGCATCAGAATAACAGTCACAACATTGTAAAAAAACATTTCTATATCAAAAACATTACTTTTTTTTTTTCAAGGAAGTTATTTCACCAGCAAATGTCAAATATGTTCTTAAACATTTACAACTGAGTCCTGACTATTGTTTAATTTAAACCTGGCACTTTAAGAGTTTTTTTTCTTCTTTCTCTGCGGTGAATCAATTAAATTTCAGTGGTAAATAGCCTTGAAAACAAACCGCGTCCTAATGTGGCGGCGGTTTGTAATGTGGGGTTTCATCTAAACAACCGGCGGTCGGCAGCTCACAGGACAAACGCACAAAAAACAGTGATGACGTTGAAATCGGGGGAGACGACACGACGACAGAAAAACACGGCGTTCGTTCGATTTAGCACGAGACACAGATGGACGGGTGGACACCATATAGAACCACTGGTCATTTAAAAAATAAATTAGTGCTTTATAAGACATGTTCTAGGAAAGTGATGTAATAACCCGAATAGCCTGTAGTTACCTAATAGTTGGAAGATCAAGAGTCTAATCAAGTCATTTTAACATAAACACAGTGGATTTGAAAAAAATTCAGACCTTCTATTCTATTCACCTTCACTTGTCTTGATTCTTGTTTAAAATGGATTAAATTTCCTTTATTTGTCAAATAATTCTACACATAATAACCCACAGGGAAAAAACAGAACATCAACATCAATGAAATCTCTAATTCATATTTATTTTATTTACAGTTTATATTTCCGTGGGACTCAAAAATGAGCCCAGCTACATGGGTCACTGTGTCTAGAATTAACTGCAAATAAAAAAACGAAAACAAACAAACATATTTAATCCATTTTAAATTACATCAATAACATGACTGATGGGGTCTGAATACTTTCTAGTACAAGCTGTGTAGTAGAAAGACTTTTAGGTACTTTCTAGCTGGTACTAGAAAGTACCAGCCCAGCCCCACTGGGCTTTTATGTATTTA
The DNA here is from genome assembly GCA_016859345.1 of Istiophorus platypterus. Lineage (NCBI taxonomy): Eukaryota > Metazoa > Chordata > Actinopteri > Istiophoriformes > Istiophoridae > Istiophorus > Istiophorus platypterus. The sequence goes on along the minus strand of CM029133.1, from coordinate 19,989,738 downwards.
TTTTTTTATTCCATATTTCATCTACATCTGATGTCATAGATGTAAACTGAGTTTTTTTATTAGATATTTTAATCTATTTAAACTGATAAAAATGTCTTCCTGAAACTCACTGTGCTAGATTTCAACTCTCTGAATTTCAGATTACTTGGCTTCAACAAAACTATAACTAGGTAACTGTTACACACTTTGTAAATTATGTTTTAAACAGATTCACTGAACTCATTTATGGCATTTAATGTAACTTTTCCTTTCCCTGCTTAGAGCGCCAGAAGAATGAAAGACGTTTTTTGTTTTTTGTGATCAACATTCCTGAGGTTGAGAATTAATAAATACATGGAAGCTTATTTAGAAAATACTGATTAATTTGCGGCTTTGTCAGAAAGACTTTTTTGCCCTTTCTTTAATAAACCGCTACAGTTTCACCACCGAAACATCCCTAACAGTCGCTTGTTTTTTTCGTGAACTCTGAACTTTACGGCTGCGACAACCGACCTTCTCCTCGGCCTCTCGCTTGGCTCTCTCCTCCTCCCTCCACCTCCTCTCCTCCTCCTGCTTCACTCGCTCCTCCGCCTCCCGCTTGCGGATCTCCTCCAGCTGCTGCTTACGCCGCCTCTCCTCGTCCTGCAACTGGTCGGTCACACACACACACACACACACACACACACACACACACACACACACAGAACATGCCATACGAGGCACGCAGAGACAGACACACATGCAAACGAGAAAATATTAGTGCAACATTAATCGCATGACGTTCATAAACAAACAAACATATTTAATCCATTTTAAATTACATCAATAACATGACTGATGGGGTCTGAATACTTTCTAGTACAAGCTGTGTAGTAGAAAGTCTTTTAGGTACTTTCTAGCTGGTACTAGAAAGTACCAGCCCAGCCCCACTGGGCTTTTATGTATTTATTTTTTTATTCCATATTTCATCTACATCTGATGTCATAGATGTAAACTGAGTTTTTTTATTAGATATTTTAATCTATTTAAACTGATAAAAATGTCTTCCTGAAACTCACTGTGCTAGATTTCAACTCTCTGAATTTCAGATTACTTGGCTTCAACAAAACTATAACTAGGTAACTGTTACACACTTTGTAAATTATGTTTTAAACAGATTCACTGAACTCATTTATGGCATTTAATGTAACTTTTCCTTTCCCTGCTTAGAGCGCCAGAAGAATGAAAGACGTTTTTTGTTTTTTGTGATCAACATTCCTGAGGTTGAGAATTAATAAATACATGGAAGCTTATTTAGAAAATACTGATTAATTTGCGGCTTTGTCAGAAAGACTTTTTTGCCCTTTCTTTAATAAACCGCTACAGTTTCACCACCGAAACATCCCTAACAGTCGCTTGTTTTTTTCGTGAACTCTGAACTTTACGGCTGCGACAACCGACCTTCTCCTCGGCCTCTCGCTTGGCTCTCTCCTCCTCCCTCCACCTCCTCTCCTCCTCCTGCTTCACTCGCTCCTCCGCCTCCCGCTTGCGGATCTCCTCCAGCTGCTGCTTACGCCGCCTCTCCTCGTCCTGCAACTGGTCGGTCACACACACACACACACACACACACACACACACACACACACACACACACACACATGCCATCGTGCACTGCAAACTCACAGCACAGACTGAGACACACACATAAATACACACACACACACACACACACACACACACACACACACACACACACACACACACAGCTGAACATGCAGCAACTACAACATGCAACAACTGCAACCAGCATACAACAGGGCAAAAAGCCTTTCTTTCAGCTACTGAAGGTGCGCTTCATTTTAATTCATCATGAGAAACTCAAAAAGGGTCCTGCTGAGCAGGAACGAGTGGTTAAATCAAGCGTACCTGAAGCAACTGCGAGCACATAACAGGCTGCAGCAGGAAGACAATCAAACCATCCCGACACAAACCCAGTGGAATACGATGACACACAGAACAGACAGAGCCTTTCTCCAGTCTGGATGGTGGTTAAAGGGTCGTTTCAACCAAGTTACAGAAAAACAAAAACAAATATTTTGCCTCTCACTCCCATTTGGTGTCTGTCAATGCAGAAAATGACGAGAAGGTGTAATTTCTGTCTTAGACTCTCTGCCTCCACTCAAGAGGAATGGAAATGGCATTTTGTTTGTGGTGCACAAAGGAAAAACATAAAAACAACACATCCCTCTCAGATATTAAAAAAAAAAAACAAAACAAAATAAAAAACCAACAACTTTTTAAAAAAAAATCTCAGTTGCATTGTCTTTTTCACATTTTTCAAAAAGTGCTGCAGAACCCATTAAAACTGTCCCCAGTGTGTTATGTGTGGTATATATAGTAATGGAGCTTGTATATAATACAATTTGTATATATTAATATATTATTCTATGTTTTGTTTGATTTATTTTAAGTTCCAATTATAACACTTTTATATTTACGTTTATTTTGGCTGAACAGGCCCTTTAAACAGAACATAAAGAGGCTTAGCTGGTCGTCACGAATGGATGGAGGATGACGATGGATGGGTTCACAGACATGACGACATGATGACGTGGCCCAGGCGCAGGCAGCGCCCGGGGCTCTTCATGCATGGACCCCCCCCATACCCCCAAGATGAATTCAGCCATGCAGGCGCCACCTCAGTATGCACTCAAAACATTAACTGCTGACAAGTATCGTGCCAACCTCAGCTCTGCTAACACTGTAAGCATGGATGGGTTCGGTTTTCAGTGGCCTCTGTGATTTGAGACAAACCAGTGTTTTAATGTTGCCCCCCCCAGCAGTTGTTTTGAGTGGACAAAGAGATGGACAGCTTCCCCAGCCAAACAACATCAAGCATCCCAGGACGGCCTCTCTCCATGACCGGCCGCTCTGTAGCTAATCACGGCCCGGCCCTGCCTCCAACCCCTGACACCCCCCCCCCCCATGTGAAACAACAACAGTAGTCCAGATGGGTGGGGAGAGACAAATAGGAAACACGGGCAGGTGCGCAGCCCAGACAGAAAACAGGAAGTGATGTAAGGGCAGGGAGCGGATACTCGTCATTAACAGGAAGAACATACCAAGTCTAGAACAGAGATAGCTGGGACAGCAGTCTGCTGCTGAAGAAGAAGAAGAAGAAGAGAAGAAAGAGTGAGAGGGAGGGAGGAGGAAGGGAGAGAGGGAGGGAGTAAAGGGAGATACCCAAATATTGAAAAGGAAGGTATGAAGGGGATAAAAAAATATTTAAAGTAGCAAAAGGAGAGGGAAGAGGGAGGAGAGACCGAGGAGTAAAATAGAAATAAGGGAAGGGAGAGGGAGGACAAACAGTAAAGTGAGAACATTGTCTTTTTTTCTCTCTGCTGTGCTGATTTAGCGGCCGTTTAAAAATCTACTGACAACAATCTCCTACCAGAATTATTAAAAAGCCCAGATTTAAACTCACACTGCAGTTTTATTGCAGTTTTTTTTAGTTTTATTTTCCATTATTGTTATTTCAAGTGACTCTAGCATCTGTTTACGCCTCCCAAGATTTTTCACTTTTTTTTTTTTTTTTTAGCTCTTATTTACTCAAATCTATCATATCATGGCCAAATAAACCAGTGAGGGGGCCGTGACAATAACAAGGTTATTAACAACCTTGACTTATTAACTTATTAACTTATTAACAACCATAACAACACATTTTTATCCAGGAGAATGTGCCACCTGAGCCTAATATAAACTAAAATAATTACTAGCTTAATCGACTTGACCTTCTCCCCTGTGATTACACTGTTTACTGTAAACTAAGATAAATGTCCTCGTGCAACCGGGAGGAGTCGGATACATTAGAGTCAGATCGAGGTGAAGATTAGTTTAAAACGATTTTGTTCCCGAAAAAAACCCAAAAAACCAAAACAAAAAAAAAACATCCAGGTTTCAATTGGTATAAACAACTAACTGTTTTAAATCATCCCAAACCACCCACATCAATAGATATAATGAACCACACCCTCAAAACATTACACAGCTTCCAGTCTAGCCACCCGACTGTGGCCCACTACCCCCCCCACACACACACACTTCAGCCTGTCCCACGTTGAGAAAATAAATTTAATGGATTGAAATAAACCAGTTTTAGAGAGCACCTTAAAGCCACTTCAGTGCTGTAGTGGTACTCGGACGATCATAAAAGCCGCTGCAGAGATCGATGCGCTAAGGTCCTGCTTACTGAGCTTTTTCCCCAACATTAGCTTTTAACTACAACACAGTGTGTGCGCCAATGTAAAGATATAAATCAAAGGTTAGATGAACTAAATGATGCACCAGTTCTACCTTGGCCTTATCCAAGATTATTAAAACAAATAAAGTCACCAGTATCGGGCCTGGATGCTGAGACGGGACCGGAGACACCGCGGTCATGGTTCGTTCTTGCAATGCAACACGGCGCCTCTGCTGCATTTGCATTATATGGGAAAGTAGCTGAATAAGAAGTAAGGACAAAAAACAAACAAACAAGCAAAAAAAAAAAACGGAGATGATAACTGTTCAGTGTAGGAAAGACAAACCAGAACCTGAAGGGAGAATTACGATCACAACCATTTTTTTTTTTTTTTTTTTTTAAATAAACGCACTCCGAACGTCGTCTCACCACATGATGTGAATGCAGCATTAACCCCACCCACCCCCACCCACCCCTCCAGCCAATCAGATTTAAGCAGCTCAGCATGGCAAAGCGATGACAGAAGCATGTTGCAGATGCACATTGCAGGACATTCATAGTGGAAGCGCTCCCGCAGAGGAATCCATTTCCCCTTCCAGCATTTGAAAGGCGGTTCTGCCCCCCACCCCACTTCAACCCCCTCCACAAAATGATCCAGATTTCCTTCCTCATGTAGTAGACTACAGATTTGTTTCTGAAACTGTGATGCTGATGGGCAGTTTCACTTGAAAAACAGAGATAAGAAAGTTTTATATCTGCCAAAAAGCCTTTACCTACATTTTCCTGTCCCTTTCTATAGTGATCACTTCCTTCAGCCTTAATGTAAATATTTTATTAATTCTCCTGGTCTCTTCCCCCTTCACCATCTCCCTCAGCCTCTCCATAAATATCCTCCACCGCCCGTCTCACCCTGGCTCTCTTCTCGGCCTCCAGCCTCTGCATGATCATCATGGTGTCGACGTCCTCGTCATCCTCCTCCTCCTCGTCCTCGTCGCTCTGCTTGGACTCCTGCAGCCGTTTCTGGAACTGCCACTCCAGCATCAGCTTCCGGAGGCGGTCGCTCTCTTCCGCGGTCCGCTCCGGCTTGGACTGGGGGGGAAAAAAAAAAAAAAAAAAAAAAGGATTTTCAGAGCTGAAGCTCTTGATTCTGGTCCATGTTCTAGCCAAACCTTATGTGCTCCTCATTTTGGAGAAAAGTAGCAAGGACAGTCAGATATTTAACTCATTCTCTTGCTACTAGTCATTTGCTTCTAGATTAACAGGAATAAATTTATTGCATAATCTCTGTTATCTATCACAAACAGCATTAGAGCTGCAGGTTATTTTCATTATCAATTAATCTGTGAATTATAATCTCAGTTAGTAGATTAGTAGGAAGAGATAGGAAAAGGTTTTTAATATTTAAGTCTTTAGTAGGCCTTTTTTGTCTACATTCTTTGACTATAAAATATAGTGAAAGAATGTCCATCATTGCTTCCCAGAGCTCAAGGTGACATCTTCAAATATCCGGTTTTGTCCGACCAACAGTCCGAAATCCAAAGATTTGCAGTTCACAATGATATAAAACAGAGAAACGCTGACTCTGGTCAGATTTAAGAAGACGTTAACCCCATTTCCAGCCTTCGTTCAAAGCTAATTCCTGGTTCCAGTTATTCATTAACCACAGAGACATGAGAGTAAACTTTCTCATCTAACTCCGTGCATGAAATCGAATACAAAATGTCGGAACTACTCCTTTAAAAATGAGCAGTAACGTGAGATTTGTGCCCACCTGGAGCTCCTGGATCTCCTTGTCCAGCAGGTCCACGATGTGAAGCTGCTGCTGCTTCTCGGCCTTCTCGCGGGCGTCCCTCTTCCAGGGGTCCGGAGACAGGCTGTCGCTGGACGTCAGCTCCTCCTTGCTGATGGTGATGTACTGCAGGTCTCGCCTCTCGATGGTCCGTGGCTGCTGCTGCGGCAGGAGCTCCCTGATCACCGTGTCCATGCCTGCGATAACATCACAGTTTGTTTTACCATTTGAAATGATACTGTGGTTAGAACTGTCGCAGAGAAAGATCTGAACGCTGTGTGTTACCGGTGGGGTTGGAGGCACTGGCGGGCGGGGGGACGGCCGACCGCGGCAGGCTTGCCAGCTTCTCCGGCCTGGATGGGGGAGGCTGGGCTTGAGGCTGCGGGGGCAGGTAGGGCTGGGGTGGGGCCACGGATGCCAGGGGGGGCTGGTGGTGGGGAGGGGGCATGGCCCCTCCGTTGTTGTGGGGTTGGACGGGCATGACGGGGTTGGCCCGGATCTGACCCAACTTCCGCTCCTGCTCCCTCCTCTTCCTCTCCCTGGGAAATAATCATCATCGTCATCATCATCATCATCAAGTAACAAAGGAGAACAATGTTCATAAAACCTGAACAGATCATAAAGTAGTAATGCTAGTTACAGTATATGACCCACTGACAAATCAACCTATTTCTCATTGTAATTCTGACTCTATGATGATGTTTTCCATGTATGTCGCCCTATACACTGCTAAAAAAGTTGATATTAAATAAAACATGACATGAAACATTACACATTTTGATAAATCTAATAAAAACATGCACAACAAAAAACAACATCCACACACAAAGAACATAGGATATAAGATAGGAGATAGGATACAACATAAGGTATAAGAAAAAAAAGGAAGAAAAAGAAATGGAAAGAAACTGTACCTCTCCTCTTCCAGCCGAGCTTTCTCCTTCTCATACCAGCGCTGCTGCTCCTCGCGTTTCTTGCGGTCGGCAGCCTGCTGCGCCGCCACTGGGGTGATGGTGGCGGGAGGAGGCGGGAGCGGCAGGTCGGGCTGGGGGTCGTAAGGATCGTAGGCGTCAGGGTAAGGGGCCGGCGGCGGCGGAGGAGGGGGTGGGAGGTCCGAGCGGGACGGCGGCTGGGACGAGTGCGGCGGCACGGCGTGCGGGGTGTTGGGTGTCTTCCAACGGCCCGGCCCGGTCTTCTGGTTCTGGGTCTTGTTGGAGGAGGTGGAGGAGGCGGAGAAGTTGAGGTGCTCCTGGCTAGACGTGGACGACTCCAGCGAGGAGGAGACCTGCGACTGAGGGGCCCAGTGGTCGGGACCTCCTACGCCTGCAGACACGAGAAAAGGTCAAATCTTCCCACAACCTCCTCTATTGGGGTCCATTTATGACCCATCCTGACGTCTGACTCTGCGATTCTGTCATATAACATTCACTATACAAAGCTTAGCACGAAAAGTCTTAATTTTTTTTTCTTGTTATCATAAGCAGGTTGTGTTATTAGAGGTATTTTCGTGATCTCACAAAAGTCTTCTTGCTACACAGACAGATACTCCTCTTAAATCCAGTGTTTTTGCTCTGGACTTCGCACACATTCAAGCCAGGCAGAGTCAAACATTCGATCTCTCCAGGCCAGAAGCAGAGATCTGCGGGATAAATATTTTGCTTCAAAGCTGAAGGAGTGGTGGTATTTTCCCTCGGCTGGTTCTCTGGTTTAATCTCAGCCAGTTCTCATGTAAAGTTTCATTTTAGAGACTCATTACTAAAGTTGCTTCAAGAAGGGAAAGAAAAAAGTTGAAGAACAAAAGCTTTGATAGGCTGAGGAGGTTGAATTTTTGAATTTTCAATTTTGAAGATTTGAGCATTGTTACTGTGCAGGATTATGGGGGGGAGGGGTTGTTGGTTCTTTTGCTTTGTAATATATTAATTACTGCATACAGTGTTATATAATCAAACGGAAATGGGAATAAATTTGATTGCATTTCAGAGGAACATCTGGCTATTGGTAAACGCCAGGTTATTACATAATCAGAGCATTGTCCCCTCATGTTGTCCTTCATCTAAACTCTCTGTATTTTCGTCCTCCCCGTAACTCTGCTTCTTTCGGCCCGTCTCACCTCCCGGCAGACCTCTCTGGTAGTCCAGGTCCCTGTGCTGGTAGTCCAGGTCCCTGTGCTGGTAGTCCTGCTGGTAGTGCGGCTGCATGCGCTCGTCGGGCCTCAGGGCTCCCGGCGGGGGGTACAGCTCCTCCTGGGAGTGGTTAACCCGCTGAGGAGAGATGGGGACGAGGAATGATGGGAGGGGAGGGGAAGGAGGAGCGAGAGGTTGAAAACGGTGCAGTGATGACGGTTTGAAACTGGCTTCAGAAAAAGTGATTTTCTAAAACTTAGCCGAGGAAAAATCTACTGATTTATACAATAAATAAAATAAATAAAAAATACAAATGTATCTATATCTATATGCCTAACTTTTACAATTTTATGGTATTTTAGATATATTTTGATCATAATTAATTAGCGGCTTCTGCCAGTGCTGCTCTACCTGCATGCTGTTGTGGATGTTGTCGACCACGGGGAGGCGCTCTCTGTCATCCATGCCCTGCCAGTGCTGCGGGGGTCCCTGCCCGGGGCCCACCACACGATCCTGGCTCTTGGACGCCGGGATGGTGAAGTACTCCCTGGGGTAGGTCTGGGTCGGGATGGGGTAGGCCTCCGGACGGGGAGGGGAGGGCTCATCCTGAGGGAGCGACAAAACCAATAATTAAAAGCGACTGTCGGGACGCCTTCAGAAAAAAACAAACAAACAAACAAACAAACAAACAAACAAAATACCAACAGGTATTGTCATGACCTGGTTGGGGAAAAAAACAAAAAAAAGATTTCTCATCTCTAGTCTAGATACTGAGTCTCCTCGAGCGTTAGCGTCACTCCACTTTCATCCAGCCTGCTGGAACATTCCTCATCAGGTCGCCACGGGCTTGAGTCGCTCGGTTACTTACGTCTGCGCACAGGTTGCCGGTGGAGACGGACGTGATCTTGGTGCCAGGTCCTCCAGGGTAAACCGCTTTGCCTGCAGGACTCTGGCCCTGATCTGGAGAAGAGAGAGAGAGCAAGAGAGAGAGAAAGAGACAGAGACAGAGAGAGAGAGAGAGGGAGGGAGAGAGAGAGGGAGGAGTGAGAATGAACCCCGGTACGAGGCTAGAAGCTGGATACAAAGAAGTCCGTGAAGGTTATTGTGTGTGAAAATAAAGCCGTGGCGACGTTGGCCGGGGCTTACTGGCCACGTTGGGGCTGGAGCGGTGGTCGGCCCGGTTCTTGAGGAGCCGGTCCTCGCTGCTCATCTTCTTTGGTTCGGGGTAGCAGTCCCAGCCGGCCTGCGGACTCTCCGGGGAGCCGTTCTGCACCGAGTTGTTGTACAACTCGAAGCCTTCGCTCTTTGGTCGCATCTTTCCGTTCTTGTCACGGCCTCGGTCCGACGCTGTGAGACGCGGAAAAGATAGGAAAAGGTTTTTAATATTTAAGTCTTTTTACATATAAATAATACAAACAGTTGAGTCTTACTACTAAAAACTGACCCGTCTATGTCTTATTGTTCCTTTGCTCTCTGTTGCGATTTGTTTGCCTTTGCTTACGTCGCTGTGATTTTCTTGACAGCTTCTCTGGGTCATTAAACAGTTTTGCTGATTTCTGATCAATGCACTTAATAAATAATAAATGATTTGGCTTCTCTGGTGCCGTTAGGATGCCTCAAATTGTTTTGAAAAGTCCCACATCAACTGACCGCCCTGTTTGTAATTGTGACTGAGGAGTTTATTTAGAGTTCTTTATACCGAAAGTTCATTTTAAACGTGAGTTATTTGTTCTATTAAATGCCAGAACATGGAAAAAAAAATATTAAACATCACAAAAAAGTCTTAAATCTGTTTTATTATCACCTAACAAAATAAGAACCAGCAAACCCTCACTAATGACTCTTGAATTAATGGGAAATGACTTAAACTATTATTTGCAATATTCAAAATAGTTGCTGATTATGTTTCTGTCAGCTGAGACTTGATTAATCGAATAATCATTTCAGCTCAACTGTCAACAAGCGTCTCATGTTGCCTCCTCCTCTCCACACCCATCCATTAAATCAACTGAAGAGCGACCGGCGTCCTTTCGCTACTCGGTGCTTTAACTTCACTGAGGCTCGGGGGAATTTCGGGAGCGACGTCCCAGACCACAGACCCCCGCCCCCGCCAGAAGCCTTCCTTAATGAACCCAGAGGGTCGCATTCCAGCAGACAAAGAGCCGCGGCCAGACGAGCAGTAAACTCTCCGCCATGGACGTATGCGTCGCCGGCTCCGGCCACAAACACTCATTATATCCTTGAGTCTGCTAGAGGTTGTTTTTTTTTTTTTTTTTTTTACTGCGCTACAGAGATGACAACAAGGACGCACTGTCTGGACAAGCCTGCCTCTCTTCCATCGTCCACGACACCAAATTACTGCCATTAACTAATAGTGGAACCGACAATGGCCCTTTCATTACAACTCTGGAAAGTCTGTTTCTAAACAACGAGAACCTGCAGGTTTTCAGATGCCAACTTTATGACCAGAATGGCTTTTACTTTAAGACTTGGTTTAACGTTAAAATACACATTTTACTTTTATTGTTCTGCCTTAAAGGGACAACGTGTAAGAATTGGCCAACTGTCGAGCTCATGCTGAAAACAAACATGGGGCAGCTTATTCCAAGAAATCGGGGGGGTTGTACCACTAATGTAAGAAACAAGGAGATGCACTCCTCGAGCCAAAGAGCAACGCCAACATCAGTAGATTTGTTTCTCTGCAAGACGATACACAGTATCTCTGACATGAGGGCAAACCCCGTATTTCTTCACATTCTGTTGAAAATATTGGTTCATTTTTTGATGTTTTATCGTGAAATACTTACGTATTATGCCTTTAAAAGTGGAAAGGCAATGCAAAGAAATTTCTAGCGCTGCAACTAATGACTCTTCTCACTGTATAAATCTTATTTCACAGAATAAAAATAGGATATTTAGGAGGAATAGGAAACTAAAGAGAGCCACAGCTAGACTGTACTATGTGCCACATTGACACTATATATTATAACATAAATTCTTCCAAAGGAAAAACAGACAGACATCAATTTTTTTCCTGAATCAAGTCCATTAATGTAATTCCAGACTTTATTAAAGACTCAGGCAAATTCTGAAAATATGATACATTAAACCAGTTGTGAGTTCATAACTATAAAAGTGCCTGTAAGACTATAAAAAGGAGGAAACACTAATGTAAGACTGTGCTACACTAAACTGTGTGTGTGTGTGTGTGTGAGAGATCTCACCTCTCTGCATCATGGGGCTCGGCTGGTTGAGGAGGGTCGCCAGTCCGTGGTAAATGGCTCCCTGCTTGGCGACCTCCAGAGTCACAACTGAACCCGTCCTCGTCATCAGCTCGGCCGCCCTGAACACGAGGCGGGGGGGGGGCAGAGAGAGAGAGAGAGAGAGAGAGAGAGAGAGAGAGAGAGAGAGAGAGAGAGAGAGAGAGAGAGGGGGAGAGAAGGAGAGAGAGAGCAGGAATATAAACAATAAGGGCCCCTCGGAGACAAGAGAGTAATCTGACAGCATGGATTTGAATCAACATCATCAACAACAACAACCACACAGCAGAGTCTGCCCTGTCACTGACGGCAGAATGCTAACAAACATTACGCCTAAATGACATAAATAAAAATGTGAATCAATCAGTAGCGGCTCCGCTGTAAAGTTCTGTAATCTGTTTTTAACAATAACTCATCTTTTTTTAAGCCCCTGACTCACATTTTTTTTCAACTATTGTTTTCGTTTTAAACTAAAGAATAGAACCAAAACAAAGTAACCTACAGTTAACGTACTATATAAATATATACATATCTACTTTTACTACCAGATGCCAAAGTGACTGAATTGAAGAGACAGTTCGTCCCATGTTTTTCCTCCGTTCTAATTTTAATGTCACTGCTTTCATTTTAAAATTATGGCGAATTCCAGCTCCGAGCTTTTCGGTCAGGTTTTTTCCTGACAATAATGTAGTTGTCTGAATAGTGAGAACTTCGTGGACTGAATGAAACCTGGTGCCAGTTTGAGGATTTGTATGTCTGCATTATGTCTTTATTATGGTTGAAAACTTACTCAAACTAATAATCAGTTATCAGAATGGTTGAAGATTAATTTTTCTCTTTTTGTTTCAGCTATGCTACAGTTATTAACCATGATTCAACTACTGACAAATACCCATTTTAAGTCATTATGTGATTAAAAACACTGGTAACGTTTCTGTTTCCTTTCATTATGACAATCAGTAAAAACAACCCAGGAGATCTTTTATAATGAACCATGGGAGGCAGGAATTATATTCATCATCACTAGAGACTCACTTTCCTCTAATTTGGGCGCAAACCTGACACAAACACACACACACACACACACACACACACACAGTACTCATGTTATTTTCTGTAATGGCGCATGGAGCCTGAGTGCACTGGGCTTTAGGGAAAATCCTTTTACTAGCCGAAGGGCAGTGAACACGATGAGGTGACAACCGGATGGAACTCTGGGAATGTAACATCAACCGTGTTGATGCTGAGAGAACAGGCTAAAAAAAAAAAATTTTAAAAATCCACTTTCGGAAATATTTTTCCTTTTTTTTTCTCTTTTTAAAGACACATAAACCAGATGCTTAAGGCTTTGACTTACAGTTAAACCTCAACCCACTGGGTGGAACCTGTGGGAGCAGGAGGGGAGATGAACGCAGGATGATTTTCCAAAAACTTCCAAAAAAACTCCTATAAAAGTTACAGGACGATGCAGATACTGTGATAAACCCCCCCGTCGCGCTACAGTAAACGAACGGATCGTTTCTCAATCCCAGTCTGACTCTTGGCTGACACACACTCGGCAAGCGATAACGCACGGCGTCGAGCAAGAGGAGTGGCTAGATCACTCGGAGAGGGGCGTCGACCCCTGAGCGCCTCACCGCAGTTTCCAAAACACACACACACACACACACACACACACACACACACACACACACACACACACACACACACACCCTTTTAGTGTGAGGGCTGTTTGTTCCAGGCACGACCGAAAATTCTGCCTCTTTGCGAGGATGCAACTGCCTCGGCAGCGTCTCAGCCCTGAGGTTTTCAAGAGACGCGGTTTTCTGATGTAACGTCAGCAGGATTATTTACTCTTCAAATGTGTTTTCAACTCTCAAAATAGAATTAAAAATTGAGTTTCATTGTCCCACGACCATTAAATGTGTCAGTACTCAGCCATGCGCCCACATTTCCTCCCCTTGTATATCTGAGCTGGATAACTGGATGTCGTGATGGTTTCACTATGATCTAAATGTGCCAGATGGGAATTTCCAATTTCTAATTTTTTTTTAAATTTATTTATTTATTTATTTTTTTTTTTAATGGAAGTGAGCATAAGAGAACATTTAGCCAGGATCACGTTACTTTTTCTTCTGACCATCCGAAGCTCCCGAACGTTGAAAAAACGTAAAAATATCAGCACCAATCAAAACACTTTGTATTTTTTTTATTTTCTTTTTTTTTTTTTCTCTCTAGGACGACCAGACCGCCCTGCCCGCCACGCAGCAGCTCAGCTCCTCAGCCAACGCCCCGCCTGTGCACACACACACACAGACACACACACAAACACACAGACACACAGACACACACACAAACACACACACATGAGATTGCTGCTGTTCTTTTTTTTTTTTTCTCTGTTTGTTTTTTGGGTCCCAGGTCGTACTCACCGTGTCTGCTGCTCCCCCCTTGACAACGGACTTGATGTAGATGCCCAACTTCTCCTGACCAGCACCCTGCGGGGGTGAGAGAGAGAGGGAAAGGGAGAGAGGGAATGGGGGAGAGAGAGAGAGAGGGGGGAGAGAGAGAGAGAGAGAGGGAAGGAGAGAGAGAGCTATATTAACCTACTGTATGTGAAGTAGTGTTGAAACCAACAACACTTTTATTTTCAATTAATTTCAATTGCTTTTTTCATGCCCAGCAGGACCAAGGGAAACATAGAGAGAGCAGATACACACACACACACACACACACACACACACACACACACACACACACACACACACACACACACACCCCCGTAGCACAATAAAAACAATAAATAAAAACTATGGATTAACTAGTGGAGAGAGTAAATGATTATTAAAACAGTGTAACACTCCCATTGCTTTTACACTTGAGTCTAAACACTCTGAGGCATGACACCCTTTCCAAACTGAGGTTGTGGGTTTGAAGACCCAAACCGTGCCCCAGTCCACCTGGTGGAGTTCACGTGAGATCAGTTCTGGTTCCGGTTCTGGTGAACTCAAACAATTTGTTTAAAGTCAACACACCTAAAAAACAAGAATTAGTGTCATTCTCTCAGAAAAGGGTTAAAAATCTCTGGACTGAATGCTCATACATGGCTGGACTTTCTATTTTGGGGGGGGGGGGGGTGTTAATCTGACTGGATTTTGACATTTCATCTAACCTCATAGGTTTAGATCGGGCAGGTGCATTTAAAGCGCCTCCGATCTCCCACTCTAACCTGCTCTCTCTGAGTAACCGGGTTACTCAGGTGTATGTAAAGACACTGAGTCCGTTCATGTTGGCGGATCTCTTGCTTGAAGCGGGCGCTTGCTTCGCTTTTATGGGATTTTTTTTCCTCCCCTAAACCAATCAGAAGCGAGCAAGGTATCCGTCTTAATGACGCCATTTTGAAGCGACTATTGCTCGGAGCACTTAACATTTTCTCTGGAAGAAAATTTGTCAGTGGAAACGGTGGAGATTTATTTTATGTCAAAATATTTTCTTCCAAAACCAAAGCCTTTCCTGTACGAGTAACAAAGTAACTGAAATGCAGATTTAAAAAAACAAAAAGATTTAAAAAAAAAAAAAAAAAAAGGAGAACAAACAGGCGGCAATGCCAATGTCAATACACACACATGAGCCATGGCTTCAATGTGTGTGTGTGTGTGTGTTTGCCTGTGGTTTCTCTGTGATGTGGGGAGGCAGTTTACACTGCAGCAAAGTGCTGGCAGGTCATCAGACGCGTCGCGCGCTTTCTTCACCATCTTGACATGTTTATGCTCAAGAGTTTGTGCAACAGTCGAACCAGAACCCAGGAAAAAGGAAAGAAAAAAGCAGAGGCACCACGCTGTGCTAAATATGAAACTAGATTTTCACTTCTAACACTTGGACTTTAAAGAGATTAGTTAGGTTTTTACTTTAAGTGAAGATAAGCCGAGAAACCCTCTCATTCCTGCTGTTGGAAAGGCCACAAAGAGCAAACTAGGAGATTAGCATCTCAATTGTTTTCAGACTCGATTCTAATTTTGAAGCAGTGAATAGAATTCAAGACGCGGACCATGGCTTCATGAGGGGAATGTCAGGGGGAAGGATTCAGCTGGTAAACACACCACCTAGGCAATCAGGTGTAACAGCGTGTCCATAAAGCCGCTCCATAAAGCCCTCGTTGCTGCCGTTCATTCGCCGGACCTGGTGACGTGGCACGAGGGGAAGAGAGTGAAGCTGCGACCCGTCAAAACACACGGGCAGGCCGGGGGACAACGCCCGCCCGCTGTTCGCAGGTCAGATTTAACGGCTGTTTCATCGGCCGCGGTGCAGGAGGTAAAAGACGCCGATAGGCACATGTACACACACACACACACACACACACACACACACACACACACACACACACACACACACCCACCCACCCACCCAGGTGCCAGTTTTAGCACTTAAATGTTACAACTCTCAGCAGTTTGACATGAAATCACACAGTTAGATATAGTAAATGTGTAGACAGTGGCCTCGCAGCACACCAGGGTGATGTGGTGCGATTTGTCCCATGACCACCTTGCTTTTTTTTTTTTTTTAACAGTTTTTTAAACCATTTATTTTTCTCAATTACTCCTTCTCATGATAAGTAGCTTATTTATATTTTCAGGCGGTTTTTTTTTTTTCCAACTGGTTCTTTATGCGAGAAGCTGCCTCCTTGAAAGCGGACATTGGTGGATCTGTGTCTTTTCCTGCACCAGGAAACAACTTTTCAACAACTTTTCAAAGAGTAAATACTTAATACGGGCCCGAGTGGGTTCAAGAGCCATTGGGCTCTTTTTTATAAACAACAATGAGCTTTGTGTTGCCTTCTGATGTGAATGAAACAAACACATTCCTGAGCTTTCACATGGCGGCACATGTTTCTACCAGAAACGTTTTTTTGGGTCTGGGTGAGAGGCCTGACTTCAGACAAGTATCCTTTCTTACATTTCTCCCATTTCTGCCATTATGGCTACAGCGAAATGCAACTAAAGCAATCACTTCCAGTCAATAAGCTGTTTCACAAGTGCATCTGCACAAAGAAAACTCATTTTCTGACTAAGGACCCATTGAGTTTCTTTTTTCGGTTCTTCATCCATCTATTTTCTATTTATTAACTCTGAATGGAAACTCATTCTGCATTTGCTCTGCCCTTCGTCACCCACGGATCTGTGTGTCCCAGTGTCTCGAACACAAGGAAGGACAGCAGACATGTCAGGGCCTTGAAACTATTTGACCCTCAGTGGCTCCAATCTCCCTCTTCCATTGTGTGTGTGTGTGTGTGTGTGTGTGTGTGTGTGTGTGTACATGTAGTAATGAGGCTGGATTCATGCAGGCACGGACTTCCTGCGAGTGACATTAAGATGAGAGAAGAGCCGTGAATCATTCTGACTGTTTTATGTCTGTTGTACATTACAGGAGACCGTTTCAGACGGAGCCACAGCCTCGTGCACTCATCCAAAATGGGCACCGAGGCGCCAAAAGGGGACTCTGGGGACGGCTGTGGGAATTATAGAGGGGTAAAAGGGGGAGATCCCAGAACAGGGCCATATCTTCTAGCATAAGTGTTCCAGCTCATCAGAACGACACAGATTTTAAAAACTAACCTAAAGCTTGTGAAGCTGAAATCACAACATTTATAGAGTTTTAGACAGAAATGGATGAATGTGTGAAGACCGGTGCTTTTCTGGGGAGTTCCACAAGTTCCACAAGAACCAAACTATACACAGCAGACATGGAGCAACAATGAGACTAAGTTGGATTTGCGTTCTTTTGTCCACCTGATGAACGTTCCCGGCTCTTTCATCTGCCACTGTGCTCACCAGCTGGTCTCTAACTCTGCCTGAAGAGCAGGGACTCCACCAGTCATTGCTGTGGATCAGGAATATTGCCATTTTTAAGTTATTAAATTCCTAACAGCCTGTTTCATTGGGAAAAAAAAGGTGCGGCGCTCTAGGAATCAACCAGCAAAATCGAAAACACGAACTGTCACTGTCTACAAGGAGTCACCGTGATATATAATAGATATATATTATATTATAAAGCCTCTCTGTCACACACACACACACACAGAGTGTGTGTGTGTGTGTATATATGCAAACTGGAAAGACCTGTAGTGGGAGGAGGAGGAGGCCGGTGTGTGGAAAGTTGTGTACATCCATGTTAACAGTAATGAGGCTATAAAACTCAGTAGCTCAGGTTGCTGTGTGGGTCCAGAGGGAAACCAGATGTGCCGCTCATCACAAACGGCATCAGCCAACCATCACGAACCGAACCCCTTCGAGGAATCGCACCGCAAATCGCCTGTGACTTAACATTCCCTGTGAATGTGTTCATGCATCCGTTTATAGAAAATAACTACAGTCTCTGAGAATAGCTTGAATTCCTGAAGCCCATTCGCTGTTTGATTTACTGCGCTTTAATGGAGAGCTGTGTTTCTTTAAAAAAAATAAAAAAAAAGAGCCCGGACGTGACAAATCAAGCGCACCTTTGAGCCGCCGGGTCGTGTTAGAGCGGAATGGGCCTGAGGGGATCGGGGCTTTTCTCGCTGTGGAAGGAAACGCCTCGGCTTTAAAAAAAAAAAACAACTTCAGGGGCATCTTGGTGTCAGCGGTTACACTCCTTCTCATGTCAGGGAACACTTAGATACAAAAAGGCTTTAATCACACACAAGATTAAAATAAAGATCCGCACAACTGGGCTGAATTAAGGGTCAACCAAATGCAATATGTTCACAATTGTAATCCTGCGACCATCTGCACGCTGTTGAGGTTTCTTGATGTTCTGTGACGGCAACTGATGATTTTCATTGATTTTTTGGTTAATCTGATGTGATTGTTTTCTCAGTCAAATCGATTGGTTATTGGGTCTCAGAACTGTTAAAAATGTCAGAAAACAATGAAAAACGTCCATCACGGTTTGCCCAAACCTCAAGATGACGTCTTTAAATGACTGGTTCGGTTCAGATATTCAGTTTGCATTGACACATAACAGAGGGAAAAAAAAAAAAAAAATCTCACATTGGATTTTTGCTTAAAAACTCATATGATCAAATCAATTATCAAAAAAAAAAGTTGCCGATGAATTTTCTGTTGATCGATAATCGTTTCAGCTCTGGCAGCCTGAATTATTTCAAAATAACAGTGGTCAAAATAATGACAACTGTTCTGTGTCGGAACCAGAAGAACTAAAATTAGGACGGTGCATGTGAGAATAGATATATAATAGATACAGGGATAATATTAATTAACTGTAACGTCTACAGTTATATTTGTCTGTATGACAGTTGCTGGGATACATCTTTTTTACTGATCTGAAGGATCCTGCATTACAGGATGTATCAGTATTATTTTGGTGCAGAATCAGCATCATTTCAATATGAAGGCAATGAATGAAAAAAATGCAGGACGTGTAAACTTGGACCAGTTTTTTGGAAACAGATCTGAGGTGGGCAGAAGGCGAACTCTCCAGAAACGTCGGGGGGGGGGGGTGTTTGTTGGATTTTTCCAGAATTTTAGCTTATTCTAAGTCCTGCCACACTACAGTGCTGTAGCCTTTCAAACATCAACAACATGCCCATTGCTCTGTGTGGGAGGGGCTGTCAGCTTTTTCACAGAACTATGGTTAAGGTGTCAGTAAAAAAAATTTTTAAAAATCTATTATCTTTAACCTTTAACCTAACTTTATCCTTAACTTTCTTACTTTTTGTGGAATTTAACATGAAGAATTTTTTGTCCAAACTCTCTCTTTCCCAGCTCACAGCTCTGCAGGTGAACCCATCACAGCACTTGCCTCATTACATTGTTGTTTTCTTCATTTTTAACAGGATTTGTCTCAGCGGAGTCAATGGGTCGGCCACTGAATAAGGCACCCGTTCACAAATTTTGGGGAAAAACAACTGCCTGAATAAACCTTAGGATAAATCTACTTTTTGGTGATGGAGAAATGTAATTATTAAAATGACAGTGCTGCCTCAAGTTTATTTTATTTACACACACAGACACACACACACACACACACACGCACGAAGTTGGAAGATAAAGTCCCGGACATGGAGACACAGAGTGGAGAGGACACTTTTAATCCAAAAGTTGAGGCTGATCTTTAATGAGTGCATTTGTAAAGTGTCTGATTCGGTATTCGTAACATTTGAATGCAATGCAAACTATATTCATCAATCTTACCCTGAGTTATAATTAATCAAAACCGTAAGAAAGTTGGGCAGTGAAAGAACGACAGCCTGAGGGGGAAACACTGGAAACAGCTGAGGAAATCTCTGGAATCAAAAGCTGTTTTTGCTCGCCATTGCGTATCGACATCATCCTCTGATAACCTCCGTAACCTTTTTATTTTGCAGCGCTTGCTGCCAGAGATAATAAAATGAAAACGAACAGATCAAGCCGGGCAAACGTCTTCCTTTTCATCACGACCAAGCGACCACTGGTGCGATCGTTTGTACTGTATGGGAGGTAAAAAGGACAAGAACCGGTTCAGCTACCGAATACCAGCCCGAAGACAATGTGCACCTCCTTTTTCTTTCCCCCCTGGGGGGTATGTCACTGTTTTTCCACACGGGGCGGCCACCGACGTGATCCCACCGCAGATACGCTGCCTTTACGCTGAGCTCCGAGATGTACTCCTCCACACACCTTGTAAACACCTCCTGGCCCGCGGCCGTGCAGGAAGGCGAGGCGCATGTGTGTGCGGTACATCCTCCCATTGTCCCAGCCCTCACGGGGGGTAACCCTCACACACTATTGTTCCACTTGCAGTCGGAGTCTGTTGGCTAATACACACACACACGCGCACGCACGCACGCACACACGATACTTCAAACACACCATGGAAAGACAGAACGAATGAGTTTGTATTTCATTGCCTTCACAAAAGGTGGAGAACTTTTCCCAAAGCAAACATTTCATGTGCCATTGCTTCGGCTCAAGACTGTGAATCACACTC